>JAYKAV010001964.1:1019656-1036600 GCA_035582835.1 Phoebastria nigripes | reverse complement strand
CTCTTCCTTTCCTGCCTGGGGATCGCTGAGACTTTCCAGAGCTCCGTGTGTCAGATGGGGGAGAGCGGAGCGGGGAAAGAGGGGGGCACCAGTTTGTCCTCTCCTTTCCAGGAAAAGACCTCCACTTTTAAAAAGCTAATCCCAAGCAAGAGGCTGGCTAAGACCGTGGTTTCCTGGTGGGGCTGTGGGGCGGCTTTCTGTCCCCTTCAAGTACCCAACGAATGTTCTGAAGCGATGCAGGAGGCAGGGAGATCCTCCGCTCCCACTTTATAGCCAGGTTGTAAACGCCTCGCGGAGGTTTACTCACACTCAAACGGTTAATTAAGAAAACATTAAGGGTCCAGCTTAAACCAACAAAAGCCAGGCAGTTCCGAGCTGGGTTCCTACTTGCCACACGGCGGCTGCGAGACCCCCTCCCCAGCCGGAGCCGCCGTCCCTCCGTCCCCTCCTGAAGCTGGGACCGCCCGGGTGCCTGACCGCCGCCTGCGAGCCCTTCCCATCCTTCTCTACTCTTACGGGGCTGCTGCTTCTCCTCTCCTCCCCTTCCAGGGGGAATTGGCACTCAGTGTCCAAAGCCTTCCCCGCTCACCCCCTCACCCCCTTCTCGGACGGAACCCAGCCGGGACTCGATGGTTTTTTGGAGCACCCTTGCCAGAATGGCAAAGAAAACAGCCACCCGCGGGAGGGTGTCATCGGATCTGTGTGGAGAGCATCGCGGGGGGGGTGGTGGTGGTGATGTCCCCGCCTCTGCCCGGCCGGTCCCCACCCCGAGCGAAGGACCGGGGCGTTTCTACCTGTCCGGGAAAACGGGCCGGGTTTCCTCCCATCTCCCAGGGATGGTGCAACCATGTGGCAAGAAGACTGTGTGCCCGAGAGCTCCTTTGCTTTCCCCAGCTCCTACCTCTGCCTGCTCCTCACCATTTAACTGTCCCAGGGAAAAAAATCGGTCAGTTTTTCTGTCTGTCCAGCCTTACGGAAGGAAGACGGATTAACACGGGGGAGGCGACGTGCGGAGCATTGGTGGAAAAGCGTGGACTTTGTTTTAAGACATCAAAAAGGAAAGACAGAAAAGGATGGACACTACCTTCCAATACACTTTACTTAGCTGGTGACAAAAACTCCGGGCATGCACTGAATGCATAATTACCCCCAACTGAAAATTCCCTATCTAATTTGATATTTGGTGCTCAGCAGAAGCTAGCCTTCGTAAATAATATACAAAGTAAGAAACCTAATCCAGCAGGCTAGAATGTTTAATTCATCATTATGCGAGCTAATTGGAAGGTGATTATATGGTAATTGCTCATTAGTGGTGTATATTTATCGCTGTACCTTATGTCAAGGCCATGGGAATTGTGTAGAGTCTGTTCTCTCATTTCAAGGATCAGTTTCAGAAGCAGGAGCAAAGCGGGCGAGATCAAGTTCTTCCTGACGTCAGGTCCAGCCGTGGGCGATGGAGAGCGGGTCTATAAATGCTCGCCCGGAGCCCCCGCAGCAGCCAGGGCTCCAGCCGGGCCGTGCGGGGGAGAAGGGGCTCCCGAGGCAGAAGGGCCGAGCGGCCCCACGGCGGGGAGGAGGAGGAGGCAGAGCCCGCTTTGCTTGCTCCCGGGCCGGGGGAGCCACCTGCGAGGCGGGCTGAGCCCCGGCGGGGAGCGGTGCCCGCAGCAGCCGCCCGCCCCACGCCTTGCGGGGGGAGCCACGGAGCTGGGGCGGCCACGGCCCCCCCCCCCCCGGGGAAGAGGGGACCGAGGGGGCTACCGGCGGGGTTCGCTCACCGCCGACGGGTCGCCTTCCCTGCAACAGGCGCTAATTGCAAAAGGCCAATTAAAAGCGAGCGAGGGATGGTGATTAATGGCCCTTTCTCTTTCAAGCGTGGACCACGGCCTGGGCTTTCCCGGCTGAGAGAGTGTCCCACCAGGAGAAGGGATGGCGAGGAGAGAGGTTACGGCTCGGGGTCAGGAGGTTCTCTAAACTCCCGCGTCCCCCTCGCAGCGGGACCCTTTGGAGGAGTAAATCAATTGCTGTATTAGCTCCGAGCAGATACGAACCGCTGATGGACACGGGAGCAGGGGCTGGGAGAATCCTGTTTATCAGGGAATCCGGTCTGGACGGAGCTGCTTTGCCTATTTCCTACGAGGCAGGCAGATAGGCAGTGTGTTAATTGGGGGGGGAACCGCTAATTTCCGCCAAGCCCTCCGAAGTAACAGCGCGATCCATCAAAGGTGAGGGGGGAGGTAGATAAACAGCGTTCTGAAACACAACAAAGCGAGGACTCCAGAGGCCTCTGGCCTCACCCTGGTCGAGTGGCCAAGAGGGGGGTGCGTGGGTGCGTGTTTGCGCCGGCGTGGGGGGTGCAAATCACACGCCGTGGCAGCCGGTGGGAAGTGGCCACGGAGGGGGCTGGGCGTCGCCGGCTTTGTTCGAAGGGAAAGGGTTAAAAATCCAAGGCGAGAGGGGCCAGATCCTGGACGCGGAGCAGAGCCGGGAGGGCGCTGCGCGGAGCCGGCAGAGTTGCGGCGAGGTCAGGATCCGGCCCTCTCCGCCTCTCGCCGCGCCGTCGGCGGGGGACGGGGCGGCCGCACGCCGGGCAGAGCCGGGCGGAGGCGGCCGGGCCGGGCGGGGGGAGGCATGGGCGGGAGCCCCCGGTCCTCAGGACCGCTGCTTGGCGGTGACACGTCCGGGGGGAGGCGAGACGGGGTCGGGAGGGGRAACACGTTGCGCCGCCCTTGGTCGATAGACAGGGTAAAGGGATGGAGGAGGGAGACGGCGCAAAACCAACCGGTCCGATTTGCGGTCACTTGCCAGCGCCCGTGCGCGGTGGAGCGCGCTCCGCACCGCTCTGCACCCGCGGGCCGCCCCCGCGCAGCGCTGCCGGCGGGCAGGGCTGGGGGGCGGCCCCGGGCGGGGGGATAGGGGGTCTCGGCTCGGCCTGCAGCCCCCTGCCCAGCCCGCGGGTCCACCTGGCCAAATCCCCGGCGAGGCGCGGAGAGCAGCGGGCTTTCCGCGCGGCCGTCCATCCTTCGGGGGGGCAGCAGGCCTCCGGCAGCCTGCACTGAGATTTCCTTCGAAAGAGCAGTAAAAATCCGCCCGAGTCTGCAATTCGCCACCCGAAATACACCCTCCCTCCCCCACCCCTCTCAGTTATTTAATATAAAATGTATTTTTAAACACCCGCTCGGATAGCATCTCGCCAATATTTATATTTCCACGTTGCCTGGCATCCACTGTCCCACATTAGACTCTGCCTCTCTCTCCCTCTCTCTAATCCTGCCACTTTAAATAGATGAATTAATAAAGCAAATGAGGGTCTAATAAGCTGACTGTCCTGCCTATTGAGGCAGGGGGAGAGAGACTAGAAAGTGCGCCAAATTTGTTTGCAGTGGATCAAGGCTAGCCGCCTTTGCTTCACTTTCTTTATCTTAATTCCGACTTGAAAAGATATAATTATCTAGTTTGAACAGAGCTGCTATCAAATCCTTCTCTAGGCAAGGCAGGGGAGAGCTGGAGTGGATTGCAGTGTTCTGAGCCGCTTGGTGCAGCCGGAGATAGGGAGTAATGAAGTTGTGGAGTCCTGAGATACAAAGGGCATTAACCTCATTAGCATGAAACCTTTTCTTCTAACCATTGTGGGACCCTTTCAGACTCCTAATCCCCCCTATTTTCAAAGCTTGGTTTGTAATAAAGCTTTTAGGGTTTTTTTTCAAAGCTAATGGCATTCTCTGAAGATTTTATTGCTGTTACGCTACATAGGACGCTTACTTTTTTTCCCCTCTCTCTCTCTCTTCCCTCACGGTTTAAAAAAAAAAAGGGGGGGGAAAAAGTATATGGTTCCTGCAGAAATAAGCCTTTTATCAAGATGGGAAACAATTTCTAGAAAGGCCCAAGTCTGCTGTTCAGCCGCGATCCGTTTAATGTTTGCCCATTTGCATGGGTTTGAAGTGGAGCGCAAGCCAACTTGGGCGAGTTAAGGTGAAATGTGCGCCCTGCTTGGTTTCACGATCTGCACCATCAGCTGTTCGAGGAGGGGGGAAACGCAACGAGAAGTTTACCTTGGGAATAGCTCTACTAAATAATTAGCCTAGGTTTAAATGGAAGGGACTGCATTGCGACATGCGTCCTAACCCTGCCTGGGCCTCTCTCATATTTGCAGCACTAGTGAATGGAAAGTCACCGGGATTGTATAAGGAGCAATGTTAAAAAAAATAAGATCGGATTTTTAAAAAAAAAAAATTTACATAGTACCCGATAGAGCCAACACGTGCACAGAATGTCTAATCTTAACTTTTCAAGGCAGGATGTTTAACAAAGCTCGTATTTTCGCGATGCATTGTAACTTCGCCTTATCACAGTGTAAAGGGTAGTCAGATTGTCCTAAATTATGTCCAACTAGCCCCCCTGGATCCACGGATTAAGAGATTAAAGGAGACCACTGGGCAATGCCTCCTCTTTCCCCTTCATATTCCTGGTATGATAATTGCCTAAACTGATTTGCACTTTCACAAAAGCTTGCAGGATTCTTTGTAGCTCGAACAGAGCAGACGAGGTTTCTCTATCAATGGAAATAAAACTGATTAATGCAGTCTATCAGGCTAAGGAGCAAATGAAGCATGAAAAAACAACTGTGTACCCCCAGAAAACCAGTTAGTTTCCTCAAGGACCCAGAGCAACTTCCCCCCCCCCCCCCCCCCCGTCTTTAATGTCAGAGTTTTACCCTATGCCCAGGATCGCTCCCTCAGAGCGGCAGGGAGAGCAGCAGCTGGGGCGCAGTCCCTGCCTCCCAGGACCTGCTCCTCACCGCAACGACCTGGCGAGGGAATTTAAAAGACTGGGATCAAGGAAAAAAAAAAAAAAATCCTCTCCCGCTAAATAAAATACATGTTTTTGCCAAGGAAAGCCCCTCTCCCTCTCAGCGGAGCGCGGCTGCTCTGACCAGTTTCACCCTCCCATTACCAGCCGSCTCGCACTTCAGTTTCTAACCAGGGAAGAGGTTGGGTTTGTTGTTGTGGTGGTGTTTTGTTTTTTTTTTTTTTTAAAAGGTATTTATTTACAGCAAGTGGGTCTCTGCGGCTTATTTTTAGAGGTCTATTTACCAGGCAGTGAATTCATTAAGCAAACGCGCCTATGGCCGCAGGAATGCGCGGCGCGGCCGGGGGAGTGCAGGCTCCGACCGCAGGGGTTCAGCGGCTAAAAACAAGGGGCGGGGGGGGGAAACTACCGGTTTCCCAGAAATTTGGGGGTAAGGGGAAAATATATTGCTTAAAAATTTAGGGCATATTGATAAATCTTTATTGACAAAATATTGACAATGACATACTTCTTGGAAGTATATAGTGTGTTAGAATTCTAACAAATTAAACACAAAACACAAAAATATTTACATTCTGGTATAGAAGACATGAAGAAAACATTTGTCACTCTTTTTTAGTAGCTCTATGATCTCGGAATATTATAAGGTCAGTGCTTGAAAATTGCCCCAATGAAAATGGCCATTAGAAAAAAAAAAAAAAAAAAAATCAATCCGCAATTTTAAGTCCCTTTTCTCTGGATCCTCCCAGCCTGGGAGGTGTCCCCACCGCCAAACCTGGTCGCTGGGTTTGCGCTTTATTAACCTTAAAAAATAATCATCATCCGGTTTTGCAATGGGGATACAATGGGGGGGGGGGGGGGGAAAAATTTGTTTTTTTTTTTTTTTTTTTTTGGCAGCAAAAGTTATGACCAGCCCCGACCTCCCCCCCCTCCCCTCCCGTCCCTCCCCTGCCCCACCGTGTTTGTCCATCCGGAAGGAACACTATGCTTTGTTACTGCTACTTCATTTAGCTTTCACAAACACTTTGACGCCAGAAGTTATCATAAAATGTTTACAGACTGCACATTTCTCGTAAAATAAAATTAAAAAGCACACAGAACCTGTCTTAAAGGGAAAAAAATTACAATTCATTTCTGTCTTTAGGAACCGGGGTAATTTTTTTCCGTTTTTTCTTTTTTTTTTTCCTTTTTTTTTTTTTTTTTGCCCAGACGGCTTTTCACATGCAATTCAAGTTTCTGAAACAGGTGTGGGTTTTGGCTGCTTATGGAAATTTCTCTTTTAAAGACGGAAAAAACTGTGAAGTGCAAAATGTCCTGTAAGGTGGTAATTTTTCTGGTTTGGTTGGGGGGTTTTTTTGTTTCGTTTTTTCTCTTTTTAAGATTTTTTTTCTCAAGTTTTTTTTTTTTTTTAATTTTTTGACGTTATGCTTTTAAAAGTGGACTGCGAGAAACGGAATACCTGTCAATCACCTCGTCCCGGTGTTTTGGCTTTGATTGACAGATCCCCCCTTGCCAGAGCGGTGCCGGCAGTGCCACAGTTCGGACCTCTCGCGGTCTCGCCCTCGCTCGCTCCCCGCTGCCCTCCCAGACGGGAATCGCATTTTTGATGAAGATCTCCGTGTCCCTTCCCCGCACCGCCACGCCGGGGTAGGTGTGAGCCTTTAACACTTTCTGTTGGTGGGGTGCCTGGCTTTGAAAAGTCCAAAAAGTGCCAGTTTTTAATCGTCCGACGTGACGTCGATTTCCTCTGGACTGGCTTGTTTGGTGGCGATTCTCCACCGGTTAATGTGATGAGTCCCTTTTTTCTTCTGTTGTGAGTCTGAACCTTCCTCTTCCAACTTTTGCCGCTTGAACTTTGTCCGTCTGTTCTGAAACCATACTTTTACCTGCGGGAGGAAAGGCACCGGGCGTTAGTCCGTCGCCTGCCGGGACGCCGGTGCTGCCCGCCGCCCGCTGCCCTGGACGTGCCGAGGGGGTCCGGGCTCTGCTTGCTCCGTGCCCTGCCTGCACCATGCCCTGCCTGCTCCATGCGCTGCGTGCATTGCCTGCGCCGTGCCCTGCCAGTACCGTGCCCTGCCTGCGCCGTGCCCTGCCTGCGCCGCTACCCAGCCTGGAGGGGGACGAGCGGAGCCGGGGCCCGTGTGCCACCTAAACCTCTCCGGGAAAGGCACGGGCACGCTGACCTACGTCCTCCAGAGGACCCACGCGTGCAGGAGTGGGAAGCCGCACCGGTCCGTGGGGCCTCTCCCCGCAGCCGCGCAGGCAGGCGCGGGGCGGGCAGCGCCGCAGGCGGAGGCACCGCGGGCGCACCTGGCGCAGGGGCGCGGATCTTCCGCACACGAGTTGCTCCGTGCAATGCCCGCGCGTGGCGCCAGGCACGCCACGCGGGGAAAACAAAGCGTTGCTGCGCGGCGGTGGGCTGTCAGCACGCCGGCCACGCCGTCGGGGAGGCACCGGGGCGGCTCTTGTTACTCGCGCCCGCCGAGGTCTCCCGCGGCCTCCAACGTCGGGAAAGCGATCCGGGGCTGCGGCGGGGGGGCCCGGGCCGGCTGCGAGGCGCCCCCCGACCGGCACCTCCGGGCTCGGCTCGGCCCGGCCGGCGGGGCAACGCAGGGAGCGGGGCGAAGCAGACTGAGGGCCTCCTCCCTCCTAACGGGGCTGCGGGATGGGGCCGGGGGGCGGCGGAGCGAGGTCTTTTCCTCTCGGAAAAGAGAATAAAATGAAAGAAAAAGGCCCGAAATGAAAAACGTCCGGCTCTCCCCGCGGCGTCTCCCCGGGACGCGCCGTCCAGGAGCGATCGCAGTGAGGCGAAACCTGCAAGTGCCGTCGTAAATATCCCTCTGAATTTGTGCAGCGCCGAATAAATCTGACTTAACCATCCGGCAGCTGACTTCAGTGCTTTAATTACAGATAGTATTGATCTGGGAGCTATCTCCAGGGCTGGCCACACTCCTTGTAGCGGCCAAAGGTAAACATTATTTTTTTTTTAAAGCAGTTTAAACTCTGGTTCTGTCTGAAAGTGCCTGATAAAGGCCCCAGCAAGGGGGGAAAAGGGAACTGGAGCATTTTAATAAGCTGGTTTAACCCGCTTCGCTGCCTCTTCAGAACAGAGACCTGCCTGGCCGGACACACATCTCTGCTGCATTTTCATATTCTCCAAAAGTCCCCCATTAAAAAGCTGAGCGGGGAACAAGGGGTGAGTTTAATTTGCTTTTAGTTTGCTAATTGAAGGGGAGGACGGTTCATTTCTGCACGCTGATCTCCCAAAAGGGAGCTCATTTGTAGGGGACTGGGGGTTTGACATCCGGACAAAAGACCCCAAGCAGCTTCGGAATCAAGCAGCACAAAGACCACCTTAAATACAGCTTTCCAGTGGAAATAAGCCTGTGACCGGTCCCTTGTTCGGAGAACCTCATAAAAGTGGCGATCCCTTTTTATTGTTTTGTTAGGGAGACATTTTAAAACAAAAGCTCCAACCTCTTTATTGCTTCCCCCACGAAAAGGAGTTAAAAAAAAAAAAAAGTGTTACAACTTAATCCGCCCAGAGAACGCTGTGTTTACTGGGAACTTTGAACTAGGCTGCGGCTGGGTATTTTGGCTTTTTTTTTTTTTTTTTTTTTTTTAAAGTACAGTGCCACATACTGTAGCAGAGACAATCCCCATTTGGAGCCCTCTCTCCACGAGTCTCCTGGAAGGGCACAAAACAAAAGCCCGACACAACAACAACAACAACAAACAACCCCCCAAGCCCCAGCCTTTCTTCCGGCGAGGAGAAAACCGCGTGAAAAACGCCCTCGCAGCGGGCCCRCCGGCCGTGGGTCCCCGCCGTCGAGGGGGGGAGCCCGCGCCCACCCCCGCTCCCCCGCCGCCGCTCCCCGCCGGCTGCGCGCCGCCCCACGGGTGTCCGGCCTCGGTACCCGCCGRGACCCTCGCCCCGGGACAATCGGAGCAGAAACGTCCCTAATCGTCCCTCCAGATARACGACCGAAATAGTCTCCGGTGCGGTTCTGGCCCGCAGCCAGCCAGCGGGGGGGCGGGGGGATTCCTTGTAGTTAATAATTTCTCTGCTTTTATTTTTCATCTTTATGCCCTCCTGAACCGGCTCCTCATATCCCCGCTGCCAGACGCGGGGCTAGAAACGAGTGAAAAATCATCCGAGAAACTGTATTTCTCCCGTAGGGTCCAAAGCGGGGTTCTCCCCTCCGCCTTTTGTTTTGGAGGCTTTTTCCCTAACATTCAACTACTTCCGAGGGTCACCCCAGTCCCGCAGAAAAATGACCAGGACCGCCTTTCATTTGCAGATGGCAGATCTCGCCGCTCYCCTTCCCGCTCGGGCCTGGGCTCCGGCCGGGGCTCTCCGGGGAGACCGAAACCGTGGTCCAAGCCCCGCGGCTTCCCACGCCCGGCCGTGGCCCCGCGACCCCCGGCACAGGCGATGGCTCTCACGAAGGGGAGAGGATTTTACAGCACCCAGGCGAGGGAGGGACTCATCACTCCGTCCCACCGGCTCGGGTCTGGAGGCCTAAATACCCCCAGAATTTGCCCGTACTTTTGCCCACATCTCCGGGCCGGCCGGGTGGGTTTTCCCAATGAGATCTCAGTACTTTCGCTTTCCCAACTGCCCGCTCCCTGCTTCCCCCTTACCTGAGTTTCCGTGAGGCTGAGGCTGTGTGCCAGCTGTTTTCTCTCTGCTCCTACTACATAATGGTTCTTCTCAAAGGCATGTTCCAGTCTCAGTAATTGGGATGGGGAGAAAGCTGTACGGATCCGTTTGGGTTTCCTGGCCAGTGCATTGTGCAATAGGAAGCTCTCCGGGCTGGTTTCATTCCCTGGGCAACAGGGGAAAGCAAGAGATTAGCAAAACACCTTCCCCAAACGCAGTCGAGAGGACTTTTTGGCGCAAGAATTTTTGCCTCCCACCATTACCCGCAGGAGAAATCTGACTATAGTTTCTCTTTTATTTTCAGCGCCTTTTTTAAAATTAAATTTTCCTTCGATAAATAGGTGGCGGGAATGAGCAGGGGAAGGAGAGGACTGGGAGAAAATCAAATACTAAAACACAACCGAGGGAGCACTACGGCAAAAAAAAGTAAAAGAATTGGCCAGAGCCCGACTGCGGTGTCTGCGGCTTCATCCCGCAGCTGCCCCCCTTCCCCTCGCCCACCGGCAGCCTCACATCTTTCCGTGTTTGTTTGTTATTTACATCCTCCCGGCGCGGCCAGCGGGCAGCGGTGCTTGGTGCGGCCCCGGCCGAGCCCCCGCCTCCCCTCCCCGGCCGGCCGCCGCGCTCCGGGAGCCGGCAGCCCGCTCCCCCGGCCTCTCCCCGCTTCCCTCGCCCAAAACCCCGGCCGGGGCCTTTCTGCTCCCGCTCCCCTTCGTTTTGCYGGTGTGCTCCTGGCGGGGGCTCCCGCCGCTGCCCGCTGTCTGCTGCCCCGGCGGAGGCGGGAACCGGCGGGGAAATAAAGAAACAAACTTCGGGGAAGCCACGGGGCGGCCATCCCAGCCGACCTGCTGCGGAGCGGGGCGGGGGGTCAGCCGGGGCTTTTTGGTGGGTCTCCCTCTCCGGGTTGGCCCTGTGCCGCTTCTCCGGGTCGGTCTTTCCAAGGTGGGAAAGCCACCGAGGGTGTCTCTCCGTAAGTGCATTAAAAATCGTTGCAGGAGGAGGGTGTGTTTGAAATCAGGCTGTGGCTCAACACCAGGACATTTCCGCCTTTCATCTACCGCTCTTTACCAATCGCCTGATGACTGCGACAAATAATTTGGTGAGCGAAACCTGTAATTTTATTCTGAGAGGGTAATAATCCATTTTGTATCTCTGTCCGCCTGGCTTCGGAGAGAGCGACTCCTTTTCCAACCCTGGTGCAACGGCTCGGCTGCAGAAGGCCGGGGAAATGGATATTGCAGGTGGTTTGTTTTCGCTCGGAATTAATAATAAAAATAACGAAGAAAAAAAAAAAGAAGCAGATGGATCCCTCCGAGCGGAGGTTGATTTTTTTTTTTTTTTTTTTTTTTTTTTTTTGGTGTGTAACGAAAGAGGCAGGAGCTGGACCCTTTACGGGAGAAATCGGCTCACCCTTCGGAGAAGACGCTGCCGGTTGCAAAGGGTTAAACAAGGGGGATTTTATTGATTGTGCGCCATTGGATTTGGTTATTTTCCTTCAGCCGGTCACTAATCGCTTGGCAGCTGGGAGCCTTTCCCTGCCCGTACGGACGGAATCGCCCTTTCTGCCCCCAGCCCTGCTCTCCTCCGCAGCCCCATCTCCCCGCGCTGCTCCGGCGCTGGGATTATTATTTTTTTTTTCCCTTCTCCTTTCTCTGGGGTTCTTTTTATTTTTTCCCCCGTCCCCGCTAACAAGGGGAGCGGCCGGATTTGGGGCGGCGGCGGTGGCTCCCCGCGGCCCCGGCAGCCCGGCCCCGGCCCCGGCAGCCCGGCCCCGGCAGCCGGGCCCCGGCAGCCCGGCGGGCACCGCCGCCTTCCTGGGGGATCCTAAACATCGCGACCCCTCCATTCCCCTCCCTGCGGGGCGGCTTTCTTCGGGGACTCCTCCGAGGTTTTTAACCCACCGGAACCGAAAATATGTACCTTTCTTCCCCTGCTTTTAATCCCCGGTTCTTTCGGGGCGAGAAAGTCCCAGCCGGCCTTGCCTTCCCGCCTGCCCCCCTCCTCCCAGGGAAACCAAAACAAACCGGGAAAAGAAGCAAAGCAAAACCAAACCCAAGCCCCTCGGCTCTGACAGCTCTTCAAGTCTGGCGGCGGGGGAGGCAGGCACAAAAGACCCTCGGCCCAGCCGAGCCGAGCCCGCGGCTCCGGGCAGCGCCCGCCCGCCCGCCCGCTCGCCCGCCAACCGTCCCCCCGCATCCGCGCCGCGGGGACCGGCCGGGGGCCGCCGGAGGATGGAGGGGTGGATCGGAGGGAGAAGAAAAGTTGCACGTACCTTGGAACCTGTGGCCCAGATACCGGTAGCGGTGTATTAGCCAGGGGTAGAAGGTGGAGGGGTCCCTTTGCTGCGAGGCGAAGAGCGGGTGCGTGGAGTGCGAAGCGGGCAGCGGGTGGGCGGCCAGGGCGTGGGGAGGGGGCACGGGATGGACCGGCACGGCCGGGTTAGGCGGGTGGGAGACGGCCTCTGCAAAGACCAAGTCCGGATTGGAGTAGACCCCCCTGCCAGTGGAGTGGAAGCTGTTGAGAAAAGGGTTCATCGGGCTGGAATTGGCATAGCTGAGCGCCGCCGGCCGGATAGGATCCTCGGAGCGAGACGCGGGCAAGGGGCTGTCTTTGGCCACCAGCGACTCGATGGTGAAACACCGCTTGGGTGTGGGCTGAAACATGCTGCCGCGGCGAGAGTCCCCGACCAAATCTCTGCCTGGCTCTCTCTGGTGCGCGGGAGGCGATCCGGGGAAGTTTGCAGCAGGGAGTGACTTGAGGAGGGATAGATACACACATAAATAGACAGGGGCTGGAGGAAAAGGAGGCAGCGGCAGCCAGCGGTACCCAAAAGGGAGACACACACACGCACCACGCACACGCACACACACACACACACACACACAAAAGTTGCTGGGAGAAGTTTCCCTCCTGCAAGGAAAAGGCGGTCGCCCCCCCCTCCCTCCCTAAGTCCAAAGACAATCCATGGATGTGATCGGCCCCTTCACAAGTTGTGCAAACGATTTGTTAGTTCATGAGCCTAATTAGTGCTGGGATCACATAAACAGCTTCCTCTGAAGCCTGGTAAATGGCTTGATGATTGGTCGCTATTACTCGCCTTGAGGTTGAAGGGGGAGACTCTTTAAAGTGCGTCAGAGGGGAGGCGAGCGCCGGGCAGCGCCATCGGGAGGGATGGAGCCGCGGCGCGGCGCGGATCGGAGTGCGGCGGGAGCGCGCCCGCCAGCGCGGGGGGAGCGCGGCACCCCGCGCAGCCTCGCCCGCGCACCCGCGGAGTGGCGGAGGGGGGGAAGGAAGGAGAGGGCGGGCTGCCCCCGCACCGGGACTTTGCCCCCGTCCGCCGGGGTCTGCGCGCTGCCGCCGCCCGGCGACCAAGGTAGGGGGACGGCGGACGGGGCTCAGCGGGGGTGCAGGGGGCGGGGGGCGCCGCATGTCCTCTCGGGGTGGGGTGGGGGGGAGAGTTAGGGCTGCTCCGCCAGCGTGACACCCCTCTCCCTGCCACCTCTCGGGTGCTGTCAGCCCGGCGAGGTTACCTTGATCAGCCCCGGGGCGTCCGGGAGAGATGCCCCGCTTGGGAAAGGTTTCGTCCCGGTGAGAGAACGGGTCGCCCTCCTCCTCCTCCTCCTCCTCCTCCGAACTTATTTATTCCCCCCTTCGCTGCTTCGCACTCCCCGCACCGCGCGGTGCGGAAAACAAAGCGGAGGGCAGTTGCATTATGCAAAGCTGGGACACGCCGGGCTCTCGCAGACGGGACAGGGGAGCAAGTCTCCGGTTCCAGCCTTGTCCGTATTTTCGCGATTACCTTTGGGTCCGGGGATGATTTTAGGGCTGAGTTCTCCTCCTCCCATTGGCTGGGGCTGCAGAATAATTATGATCACATCCTAATACTCTTGGCTGGTGCTTACTGTTTATTGGTAGTTAAGGATCTATTATCTATTCATCAGCCTCCCATTTTTGCCAATTACATTCTTCTAAAGTGAAGTACCAGCAGGTATTTTGCACATTTACAATTAATGATAAAAAATCTGGCGTACTTTAAATCTATTACGCCGCTGTGTAATTTATCTTAAAGATGCGGAATTGCTAATGTAAATTAATGTTTCTGTTGAACCAAGGGATGGGGGGAGTCTTAAAACCAGTCTAGCGTTTCTTTCCTTCGTTCCCGGACTTTGTTTTCTATTTTCTTTCCACTTTATACACAAAGAATCCGTTACTCCGCTGCATTAAAATATGCTAAAAAATCGCTGTCTAAACGGTCCTCGCTTCTTTGGAGTAACGGGCGAGCTGAACTCTTCGCCTTTCCCGCTCTCTTCCTAAAAGCGCCTGTTTGCAGCTAGCCGGTATTTTTTAACACAATACCAAAACGACGGACTAAATAGAAGTGACAAAACAGTGTTGGGCACGCAAGGATGCCGGTGTTCGTGCGCCTTTGTTTGGGGACGTGTTTTCCTTTGTTTACCCCGCGCTGTCTGCACTTTGTGGAGGGAGAAGTTCACTTTCCGTATGAAATGTAAATCTGCTCTCCAGGCGTTGGGCGGCTGTACGTATAGACATCCATATCCACACGTGCATACGATTGCAGAGACAAAGTGAGAGAGATGTTTGTACGGCGTAACTCAAGCCTCCTGACAGATTTGCAGAGAGGTGCCATTCTCCCAGGTCTCACACGTTGGGAAAACCTCTCGTGCCCGCAGACACCCGGGCAGACACGGGCACAGGGCTCCGGCCCCGCTGCGCTGAGCTTGCTGTGGAGGGGAGAGATGGATTTCCCTCCAGCCCCACTCGTGTCCCTCGTGAATCGCCAGTATTTTAACTTTTTAAGTCCCCTCGCCCCCTTTTCCGTGCAGCCTTTTTCCCCTCAGCCGGGGGTAACGCTCTTCTCGCAGAGATCTGGGGTTATTAAGCGAGGCTGAGAAAGTGCCCTAAATACGACGAGTGTTTGATGTGCTGATTTCGACTGGGGTCTTGGTTCCTGAGCACTGAAAAGGAAAAAAAGAGAAACTTCTCCTTCTCCTAGGGAGAGCTGTGTTCTGCATCTGCGTATTTGCGTATTTACACTTCCCCGGGACTGCAGAATGAATCTGAATTGGAAAAACTTCAACTCCTTTTTTCC
Source organism: Phoebastria nigripes (assembly GCA_035582835.1). Lineage (NCBI taxonomy): Eukaryota > Metazoa > Chordata > Aves > Procellariiformes > Diomedeidae > Phoebastria > Phoebastria nigripes. The sequence goes on along the minus strand of JAYKAV010001964.1, from coordinate 1,022,021 downwards.
TTTTTTTTTTTTTTTTTTTTTTTTTTTTCCAGACATCCTGACATAATCACAGGGCTCCTTTGAAAACTGCATCAAGTAATTCAGCAGTTGGGGAGGAATTATATCCCTGTGAAAAACAGTCACACACGCAGAGCAGGGATAACCCTCCAAAATGCTCAATAAATTTCCCTCGACTCTTTTTACCGCMGGGGAAATATCGTCTAGCCTAAAAACCCTTCCCGAAGGGGGTCCCGTTGCTCTGGGGCTCAGCGGAGGAGGCTGCAGCTGCAGCGGGGAGCTCTCCCCTGCCAAATCCGATTTCGCCCGGGAAAGCGGGTGATCTCGGCCGCGGCAAGCTGGAGGTCCCCGCGCCGCACCGAGCCCTGCTCGCTCTCTGTGCCTACATGCATACATATACATATCTACGTGTATAGATATATGTGTGTGTGCGTGGATACATACAGGCAGAGAAACCGCAAGTGGAGTCTGGGGAGCACCGGCTCTCTCTGGTTTTGTCTTAGAGAAAATAGGCCGGGGACAGTCAGAACAAAAACCAAGGGGACTCGGGGTGGGATTTCCCAAGATTTTCCGCTTCCTCCTAAATTTCTGTATCACTCGTCGCCGTGGCCGCTTCTCGTGGGCGCCTCCCGCGCAGTCCACGGGCCCGTGCCGACCCGGTGCCCGGCGCTGCCCCGGCCGGGGCCGCTGCGCTCCAGCCCGGGCTGCCCCGGGAGCATCTCCCGAAGCTCTTCTCTTGAACTTTTCCTACCCAGCGTCTTGACAGGCTGCTCTCGCTGTCCTCTTGGCGTCTACAAGGAGAAAATCTGGCAGGGGCTCCCTTCCCAGCAATCCCCGATCTGCTCCAAGCGCACTTAGAGGCAGCCTCTCTCGGAGGGAGGGGTGCGCTACATTCGCAGTCAAATTACATGGCTGGCCTCAAAGCGCTAGCTTCGGATTTCCAAACTAATACTCATCTTTTAAAAGCCGAGCCAAGAAGAAAATGCGAGGAAGGCCTCAGATGCCGGAGACCTCGGGGTAAGACGGTTGTTTACGGGYTGATCCAGGCTGAACTTTCGCGGGTAGTGGGATGCCGGTGAGGGAAGTTTCAGCCTCCCCTTAACTTTCTTTTCCAGGCGGGATCCGTCTCCCCCTTCTCTCTCCGGCCCCAGGGATCCGTGCCCACAGCGGGGAGGCGAGGTGTCCCAGGCAGGTCGTGTCTGGAGGGGGGCTGCGTAAGTTAAAGGAGCTGGTGAAGTGCCTAATTTAATTCGTTTCTGGACGTCCTAAATCCCAGTCAGTATGTCTAAGCGTGCTGCGAGTCCTTCACAAAAGCGCAATACGTGGCGGGAGAGACGGGAGCCCGGGCCGCGAAGCGCAGCCCGGCGCGGAGCCGAGCCCAGCCGGGCGCCCCGGCGCCGGGACGGGCTGCGGGGCTCCTGGAGCGCCCGGGGTCCTGCCCCGCCGGAGCGCCCCGGGGGCCTCCGCCGAGCAGGTGGATTTCGTCTGAGGGGGTGTCGCTGCCGGCCCTGGCTCCCCCGAGCACCCGGAGCCCCGCGTGAACAAGGCCTCGCTTTCCACGCAGCCAGGGTTCCCGAGTGGGGCGGACACACGGGGTGTTTTCCACGGGCCTCCCTATCGAGGAGACCAGCCCTGAAATCCTCACACCCCTATTTCGGCCCTGCAAAGCCGGGCCAGCGCTGGTGCCACCGGGGGCCCGTCTCACCCGCGGGCGGGAGCTGCTGCGGCCGCGGGGGATCGGGAAACGGCCTCGCTGCCCGGGTTCCCTCCCGCCGGCCCCGGGGAACAGCAATCCGGGACCGTCGTTTTAGTTTTTTTCTTTGCGACGCTAATTCAGAGCATCCTTCCCCCTCGCTCCCGAAACCCCCCACCTGGCCGCACACCCCCGGCCGGCTGCCGCCCGGCTGCCTGCGCTCGGCGCTGCACAAGCCCGGCCCGGCGCTCGCCAGCCGCGGGCAGCCCCAGCTTTGTTTCGCACATCTATTTTCGTCTCGGGAAGGTCGGACTTGCGGTTCCGAAATGACGTTAGTAACGCGGGACACCAAGAAAAAGAGCAAATCCCCGGGTTTACACACGAAACCGTAATCTGCACCCATCCGTGCCAGACTCCGGATCATTTTAAATGTCAACATGTGCGGAGGAAGCGGGAGAAAATACCGGAGCTGCGTGCAGGCGCAGTGAGCAGCGCGGTAACGACAGCGCACCTCGCCGGGACGGACCGCTGGGCCCCGCCGCGCATCCCCGCACACGTCTCCTGCCGGTCCCTGCCCGGTCCCTGCCCGGCCCCCGCCCGGTCCCTGCCTGGTCCCTGCCCGGTCCCTGCCCGGCCCCCGCCCGCTGCGCGGGGCGCGGTGGCGGCAGCCGCGGG
>JAYKAV010001964.1:995306-1019541 GCA_035582835.1 Phoebastria nigripes | reverse complement strand
CGCGGCGCCGCCGGCGGCAGCGGCTTTGGGCAGGGCCCGGCTGCCGGGCCGGGGCGCGCAGGCAGCGGCCCGTGGGAGACCCGCGCTCGCCACCCCGGGAAAAAGCCGCAAGGAGCCTTAAGGCCGCTTCATATATATATTAAGCCCATAAGGGCTTTCGGGGTTTTTTTTGGAAGGGCACACAGCGTGTACACACACGCCTACACGCACGCACACACGTGTGTATGCACACACGTCCACGCACACGCACTTTAAGTCCTCCCCAGTGCGATAGCCGTTGGCACAGCGCTTATTTTAAGCCCAGCGTTTTAAATACCCCCCCAACAGACCAGTTGCTCGTCTAAAAACTGTAACTGCGGGGAAGCCGCCGTAACAGCTTCCAAACGCCGGATCCAGCCCCTGCGCATATTTTCACACCTCGTTCAAAATCGTGGCTTGCTACACGCCATGTATGGCAACTTCTCGCAGTCGTGCGTGGTGCGATGTGGGCGAGAGGCGTTTTTAAACGTGCCTGCCTTCCCTGCCCGCCTGGCGGGTTGACTTGCCGGCTCCATCCCGAAAGCGACCGTCCCGTGGGGGCTCCCGTGGCCTCGGAAACTCTCGGGGTGTCGGCGGTGCCGCACGCCGGGGAGTTACTGCCCGTTTCCAGCAGCCGGGTGCTGAACCCGCAGATAACCAGGCTTTGCCCGGCACCAGCTATCCGGGGAGCCCCTGAATCTGCGGGTTTCTGACCATATCTCCTCTGTACAAGCCCGTGTCTGCCGCGAGGGCTCTCCCTGGATGAAAACTCGCCAGACTCAAAAAAACAAACTAAAACCCAGGCAGAGCTGCAGGCCAGCCWGGGGCTGCAGGTGTCCATGCTCCCAACATCCCACGGGAAACGGCTCGTCGTCTCGTTTGCGAGCGAAAAGGTGCCCGAGCCTCCACCGGCGGAGCCAAGGTTGCGTTTGCGTGGGCAGAGCGTGCGGGGGAAGCTCTTGCACCTGGTGCTTATTTTTCTCGGTGGAAGACGAGGCATCCCAAAACAAAAACGCACCCTCCACGACATAAACCCCCGCTCTCCGCCTGGGCGGGACGTTAACTGCCCCAAGTGGGGCGGAGGGGACACGGGTGGACTCCGGGGGTGCGCAGCGGCGCGGAGCTGCCTTATCTCACCGGCCTGGCTCTCCTTGCTCTCCCCCCACTCCGTCCCCCAATTAGTGTTCCCCATCAGTGCCGCTCCTGTGCAGCGGAGTCGGTCTGTTCTTCTGCAGCCGGCAGGAAGGCGGGGAGCTGTCGCACCCCACGGCAGGTCGGACACCGCAGCCCCCGGCAGGTCCGACACCGCAGCCCCCGCCAGCAGCCGGGGCCGGAGCGGCCCGAGGTGGCAGAGGGACTTCCCGGCGGGAGGGATCACGCCCGAGGAGGGGGCTGTAGTTACAAACTTTCCTTAACTTTTCTCTGGGCTGAGCGCACCACTGTCGGTACGGGGCGGGGGGGGGGGGGGGGAAGAAACCAAACTAAAATAATTCTTCAAAAGCTTTGTTTCTAAGGAAAAATAGAAATTCACACTATTATTTACCAGTAGTTCTCTTCGGCACTTTTTGTTACTACTGGAGTACTTTTAGTTTCTCATTCAGACATCCAATTTTGATAATTATTCCTTTTTAAAGTGCTCCTAAAGGGCCCGATCCTGCGGTCCCGCCAAGGCACGTTTGCTTTTCGTTTCACGAAGCGTTTTGCTGGGCAACAGGGAGGGTCGTCGCTATTTTCTCTAGGATCGAGGACTTTTTATGCAACAGGCGGTGCCATGTGCTGAATTCCCCTGCTGGCCTCCCGCAGCGGGAAGCCCCTGCCTGGTCCTGCCGGGGGGAGTCCCCGGGAAACCGCAAACGCCACGGGGCGGCCGGTGCCGCCTCACCTGGCAGCTGCGGACCCAGCCGCTTGGGTCGAGCCTGGAGGAAAGTTAGCTCTGCTGGGAGTCAGCACCGTCTCCTCCCTCTGCTCAGTGGTCGGATCGGGGTGGTTTTTTTGTGTTCACTTTCTCCCGTCGTTTGGGGAAATTCGAGCTTGCAAAGAGCAGAGGGGTTTTCGGGGAGGATTCACTCTGCACACCCCCACCAGCCCCTCCATCCACCCGAGACATCTATCTCCCGGTGACCCGCATGAGGCAGAAGGAGTTTGCAGTGAAAGAGACGGAACAACTATCAAATAATTCTCCAAGCTCCTAAAGTACAGCGATTCAATATTAGCACATTAAAGTGTCATTTAGGATACTAATTAATACGTATTTAATTTTAAATCATGCGTTTTTTCGAGGACTTGAAGTACATAATTGCTTGCAGTGACATCTTGGAATAGAAACATAAGTATCCCGCTTTGACACGCATAACCTCGCTGAATTCCTTCCCTAGCTGATGTGCGTTCCCAAATATTCAAGCTCGCAGGGATGTGCGCGCTGTGGAAGTCATACAGAGTGTAATAAAACAGAGCTCCTAAAGCAAAATCAGCAGAGTCCGTGGATGTTTCAGACCCGGGGTGTTTTTTTCTACGTGCGTAATGTATGTCAAACATATACGTGGGGACTTTTGCTTAAACTGTGTGTGTGATTCCATCGGGTTACCGCTCCGTTACGTTGTGTTGGATGCTCCCGTCAAACAACTGCATTCAGCCCCAGAGTAGTTCCGAATTAAAGGCGCTTTTACAGTCTAATATTTTTTTCTTTCTCGGAAGGGAAAAAAAAAAATAAGGAAAAAAGCTTGTTTCGGAGTTTTAGAAAACTTCACCTCGGTGCAGCACACAAATGAGGGGATACCTGGGGCAGAGGTGCCTGCCTTTCCCCGGGTCGCTTCGCTGGCTATTCCCCTCGGGGGACGCAGCTCGCTCACCGCTCGTCCGGCTCTTTTCGCCGCAGGAGCAACGGGGCCTGTGCGGGGAGCCACCGCAGAAGCGCGGCGCCCGCCTCCGCGCACCCTGCTCCGCGGGCGAGCACAGGGCTGCGAGGGGACATCGACTGTGGTGCTCGCTCGACCCCTTCACAGCCGCCAGACCTCTTTGTAGGCACCTAGACACACCGATCCGCTGGCAGGGCCGTGCTGGAATAGCCGGTGACGGGGAGCAGGGCTACGAGCAGCGGGCGGGACGGCAGCACCGAACGCCAGCAACGCCTGCCCGGGCAGGGCTTGCCCCCGAGCCGGTGCGCTCAGCCGGGCACGCCGCGGGGCTGCCGGCTCCGCTGCCGGCGGCAGGCAGGGCGCCTTGGGGGCTGCAGCAGCTCCGGGGGGCCGGCCTCTCCTCTCCCCTCTCCGGCCGTTCAGGAGTAACAGCTGGGAATCGAAAGTGACCCCCTCTCCCGACTCCTGCTAGGTCTGGGCTGTTTGATGCTGCAATCCAACGAAAGTCTGAACTCGAGGGATAATTTTCTCCATATGGGCAAGCGAGCGCGCACACGGCGGTTCTCTCCAGAAATCGCCTACCTCCAATTGTTTTTCACTTTCCACAGACAGTTACAGGGCGAAGGAAAAATAGAAGAAGAAGGGGAAAAAAAAAAAAAGATCATATGGTAAAGAAAGTGTTTTTTTGATCGCAGGTCGGAGAAGGCAGCCGGAGCTCCGGGCGGAGCCGCCGAGCCGCACCGCGCTCCGCGCCCCGCCGAGGGCTCCGACCAAGGGGCGCGGGGGTCCCGGAGAGGGAGAGCTCCCCACAGCCAAAGGCAAGGGATCGTGAAGGCAGAGCAGGAGCCTGGACCTCCTTGTAGGAAGGAGTGCGTGAGGCTGCGAGGGGTCTGCTCCACACGCAGTGCCGCAGCAGAGCCTCGCTGCTGAAAATCTGCTCTGCAGCTTCCCCGCGCAGCGCAGCCGAGCCCCGGGTAGCGCTGCCCGCAGCTCCCCGCATAGGTAGAGCAAAAAACGGGCAGCGGAGGCACCGTTGCAGGAAGGGCGGCGGCGAGGCAGCGCGCCCCGGGCCGCCCGGGGGGGCCGGCGGCAGGGAGAAGGGCCCGCCGGTCTCCGCTTCCCACCTCCCCGGGAGGTTAGCGCGGGAGGGCTTGTCTCCCCTTTCGCTGTTATTTCAGGAGAAGGGAGCGGGGGAGGAAGAGGAGAAGCTTGCGGAGGGTTTGGGGAAGGTTGCAGCCGGGCCGCGGTGTGATATTGCGGAGAGGAGCCGAGCCGCTGCGGGGGGCAGCGGAGCAGTAAGTGACCCCCCGGGGGCAGCGGGGACCCTTGCAGTCGGTATAATTTATTTTATTGTTTTTTTTAAAGGCATCAGTGAAACTAACAGATTTATTWGTAGTTCGCTTCTTCCAGCCCAGCGAACAAGTCCACACATCAACAGGCGAGGATGTTTACGGAGATGGCAGATGGTACCTCGCCTAGTTCCCCGCTTGTATCACGACGGGATCGAGTTGCTCCACGAAACGATCTTCCAAAATTAGGGCGGTTCTTTAAAAACGAGCAAACCTGATGTGTTTATTTGTTTGTTTATTTATTTGTTTGGAAGAGTTGTGCCGTTTTCCTGCTTGCGATTTAACTGCGCGCTGCTGCAGAGAAGTCCGCTCCCGGCGATCACCGCAGTGACGTTGAGTTAAGGAAATACTACAGGTGTTACTGCGGTGTTTGGGAATTAATTCTCCTTCCTTCTCCCCCCTCCTCCTTCCCGGAGTTATTTCCTAGCCTACCCAGATAGCTGGGAAAGGGTCCCACATACCCCGGAGCTGTAAATTGAGCGCTGAAATACTTGATCTCACTGATCTTTGGAGAATTAAATCTGGCCTCATTTTACAGGAGGAAGCGAAGTCAATCTCGGAGGTTTTGCGAAGAAAGGCTGTTATTTCCTAGAGGATAGGCGTTTAAGTTGTTAAATATTAGTTTTTAATTACATATTGTTCTTTTAAAAAATAATATTTATACTTAGGTCCGGGCAGGTATTCAATTGAATTTTCAAGCCATCAGCGAACCATTCTTTACACGACTGATGGAAAATAGCCCATTGTGCGAGCGGCCGGCTATGTTTCTTCAGCAGACGGCGCTTGAAGCGTTCACCATTGTCCTCCGTGCCCCTCACCGAGGCCGCCGGGCAGCGCCGGGGCCGGGGCTTCACACGCCCCGCGGGCGCGGAGCCGGCGCGGAGCCGGCGTTGGCGGTGACCCCGGCTCTGAACCCGCACCGCTCCGCGGCGGGGCTGCGCGGGGGGATCGCTGTAACAAAACTTAGCTGCGAAGTACAGGAGGGAGCAGGAGAGGCTCTTTCTGGCGCAGTCGGGCAAAGCCATAGAGCGAAGAAACTAAAGAACAAGAACTAGTAATCATGAATAAAACCTTCGGTATTAAACGTAGCCGCGAACCCCACGGCGATTTACGAGCTGCCCCACGAGGTCCCCGAGGCCAACCGCATTTCCCGTCCCTCCGCGACAGGGGTCTGGTGGCAGGGTCGCTGCAGGCGCCTCCAGCCCGGGCGGCCGGGCTCGGAGCTCAGCCCCGGCTGCGGGCCGGGGGGTGCGTGCCCCTGCCGTGATTTACTGCACTTGCGGAGGGGGGTCCCCCTCGGCTCGGCTCCGAGGGCGCCCCGTGCGAGGGGCTGATCCTGCCCCCCCCCGCAGCGCTGTTGTCCCCACTCCCCAGCACCCTCAGCTCTGCTCCTTATATAGAAACACCACTGCCACTTTCTTTTTGGGCCGAGCCCGTTCGCAAATACTTTCAACCGGAGGCTTTGCCCCCCCCGCCCCCCAGCAGTCTCCCCCCATCCGAGGAGGCCATTTTGCAAAATTATGCCTGCTTCCCCCTTCCCCCAGCCCTCCCCACGCCCCGTCCCCGCACCCTGCTGGCTCTCCCCGACCCCTTCCCCCAGCAGCGCGATTTGTACCCCTCGGCTTCAGCATCCCCTGGGACCGGGCCACTGCTCCCCCAGGCAGGCCCCCGGAGCCACGGAGCGGGGCCAGGGTCCCTTGCAGCGGTGGGGCCCGGAGCCACGGAGGGGGGGCCAGGGTCCCTTGCAGCAGTGGGGCTCGGGCCCATGGGCCACAGGTCACACTCTGCTTTACCGAGAGGCACACGGACCTCTGGCCGGACAGGTAAACATGCTTTAAAACCAGTGGTACAGGCACTTTGCACTGGAGCCGCCTGGTTTGGAAGTCAAGTTTGTGGGTTTGGAGGGGGTGAGAGACTTATTCTGGCATGTAAATATTTCTGCTCTCCATAAACTGGCAGAGTGGACTAAAATGAACACATGCGGTTCAGCATCTGTTTAGCTAGATGCGTCTCACAGAGGAATATTGGCTTTTCACCTCCAGGTCCTAAATGGGAAATAAAAAGAGGTTGGTGTCCTCTATTCTGTTTGCAATTGCCTATCCCAGGATTAAAGAGATCTCCATTTTACTGGCTGTCTTTCATTTAACTGTTTGGAGACCAGAGATGGAAAATATTTGCCAAGAAGAAAAGAATAGCTGCRTGGGATCATTTGCAATTCAGTGTGAAAATATTCTACCAAACCCATTTCTATCCCAGTGCAGTTGAAAAAATAGCACATAGCCGTCAACAGCCCATTCCGCTCTGCTGGACAGCACGGAAAGTTTTAGGCAACTAAATTCCTAATGGGAGACAGCAGCAAACAGCACAATCATGTCTTTGACTAAACTATGTGGCAGCTTTAATTGCTAGAAATGTTAGTAATGGCTAAAATATTATGGTTTTGGTAAATGGGAGACTTCCCACAAATGGTAAACGGTATAGCCTATATGGACAGAAACCAACAGAAGCATTATCTTCAAGTGGCACACTTGGAAGCRCAGAGGAATGAGCACTTGGAAGGAAGTCAGGATAAAAGCAGAGCCGTCCAGCGTAGCACGCAGGGTGTGTGCTTGAGAGAAGCACATCCAGAAACAACCGCTTTTCAAATTGACGCTGACAAAGACATGAGCATCATTTATGTTTAAATACCTTTTCATTGTCGCTGCTACCATGGGCGGAACATTTCCTATAAAAATATGCTTCGTAAAGCATGAGCGGAGCTGGCCACCCTCGAATCGCCCCCAGAGCCTTGGTTTACTTCTTGTGGAGAGCTCTGCTTCCTAACGCTGGGAGCAAATCCCTTGGCCCTGAGCTCTCTGGCCTGCTCCTGCCTGTGCTTATCCCCAGCTCTGCGGGGATGCCGCAGTTGGACAGTGCCCACTTGTGGCTGACCTTGTTTGAAGCAGAACATGCAAAAAGTCCCTGCAGGGGGGCCAGCCAGAAGACTCTTGGAAAATGCAGTGCTTGACTTGTCCAGAGCTGATTCTTGCTTGCTTTGGACACCCCAAAGTGGACAGGGAGGGAGAAAGAAGGGAATTACAGGCACCTGCGTATCCACTCCGCGTTAGAGCTGCATGTGAACATCCAGGACCCCGGAGGAATCCCAGCTCTCATGAGTCCCATCACTGCACTGTTCACTGGAGTCRTGTCCAGTTCAACGGAACTCTGATACTCTGTCATCTAAAAGCCTTCCTAAAGGAGCGTTTGGTTACGGATTTTTCATTTGCCTTGCAATAACATTTAGCAGACCCCCTCGAGGATTAGGGCTCAATTATGCCAGGCTCCTCTTAAGCGCACAGATGACAATCCCTGGCACAGGGGTCTGAGTAAAAGGGCAACGTAAGTGTCTGTGTCTTGAACAAAGCAAGAAGAGAAAGTGTCAAAACTACAGTAAGCAATAGGTGAGAAATGGTGAAGCTGAGGACAAAAGGACACTCCTAACTCCAGTGTACCGATTATGAACTGTTTTCTGCTCTGGCTAAAGTCAGTGGTAAAATGTCTCTTGATACTAAGAGTACAAGACTAAACCTTATTGCATGATGATTTAATGATCAAATTTAGCTCTCAAATAGTATTTCTCGTCTTGTTTTTTTCTACAGTCTTAAACAAGTGCATCATCATGCAACACTATACATTACTTGGTATAGAGACATCAGGAATGTCAAAAAGCAAATCACAGGACAAGCCGTAGAAGCAGGATGTGTAGTCACAGTGACAGTGTCTCGTGTACGTGATTTAGGAATTACATTGCAACACTTACTCTCTGAGCTACTGCGTCACTATGAACATTCATTAATGTTTCCTATAGAAAAATCTCCTTTCATACTTAGAACAATTAAATAGTTAGCAATTCATCAAAAAAATGGCCATGAGAGCTCGGCACAGGGAGCTTACTATCAAATTCCCTTTCTGACAATGACACTATATAACCCGTATCTGTGGTCAAAACGAAGGAAGAAAACTGAGGCCTCAGAGGGAATCAACCACATCAGATTTGTTTCATTTTGTATTTTTTCTGATTTTTCCAACTTTTTCAATAGACACTGATTCCTCATCTGTTATCCTTAGATTGGAGAGTCTCAGACAAGGGGCAAGGAACTACAGCTCCAGCCACAGCTTCCTACTTCACCTTAATGAAAACCTGCCAGTAGCCAGGGAAGCTCACTGAAATGAATGGGAAAGGTAAAGTGCTTGCAGATACATATCCACTCAAACCTAGCCTTGCTCTTCAGCCATATCAGACTGGAGACTGCACCTTAACCAAAGATGAACTCCACCTTCATCTCCAAGCACGTTTCTTGCTGTCAGACATGTTCTGGAGAAGATGCAGACTGTCATTGTTTCTGAAGAAATTATTCCCTTAAGGCTGTCTGTCRGGCAAGTTTCCTAAGCCATAAACATGTTCTGCAATTTAGATCAGAAACATTAGCAACTACCAAACAAAAACATACAACACATGCAGGCAGCCAAAATAGAATAAATAACCGGTCAGGCCTCTGCTATGCAAATACTTTCAGTTAGGTAAAGCAGCACTACATTACCTTCAAAAGGTTCATTAAAAGGTTCCCTGGAGCTGTGTTTTTTTACCCACAGCAGTCAGTTTTCAGGTCAGTCGCCACGCAACCTGCCAGAGATCGTCAGGTGCTGGCTGTATTATTTGGCATTACTCTTTGCATTACTTTTGTGCCAGGCAAGCAGACTCCGCAGCAAGAGACAGAAACACAGAACAAAATGATGGTCCCTGCCCCAGAGCACCTCCAGTCTTAATCTAAGATGCAAAAAAGAGAGGAGGAAAAAAATAAAAAGGAAAACAGCAGGTGGAGACAGGGAAGTGAAAAGAAAGGATGAGACGGGACTGATTAGTGTGATACTGAGCGGCCTCAACACAACAGCTGCTATCTGGCATCAAATTCTTCACATAAGTGATGGCTGGATGGGGCCCATAGGGAACTTGCCAGCACATTTTACCACATGAGCCATACGTTCTGTGTCACAACTGCCAAAAGCGCTTTGGGGTTGTAAGGATGGTTTGTGGTTGTGGCTTGGCAAAAAGTATAAGGAGGCAAGAGTGTGTGTCTTTCAACTGTACTGATATGCCAAGAATAAAGAAAAAAAAATTAGCAAGGCTCTCAAGCCCAGTCCCTGTGACACTATCATGAAAAGAAATGTTTATTTATAACAAGTGAGCAAATTTGTGAATCACAAAACCTAACTGGCAGCCTCAACTGAGTTGGAAGAATCAGTTTGAAAGTCTTTCCCCCCGCTCCCCAATCTATTCAAGCTGCAGTTGCAGGCTAAGTCACTTTGCGTTGGTTAACAGCCCACACAGTGCTCTGCTGATTTTTGAAGGGAGGCTGGGAGCAGCGTTTGGGAGCTCCTGGTTCCTGCAAGGAACTGCCAGATATTCACAGGAGGTTGTCACACGGTCAGGGTAGGAGCTGAACTGCCCCAGCGTTTTTTTTTTTTTTTCTTTCATGTATCTGGCACGATACACACCTCAGTTTGGAAACCTTGACCCATATTAGGTTACACTTCTAGTTAAAAAATCGTTCATGTCAGTTTGAAAACCACATCCTTCAAAACATAATGTACTTCAACATTCTTTCGCTCCCCCCCCACCCCATGGCCTCTAATTTAGTAGGGTTTTAAGAGCATCATGTGCTTGAATTCTGAGCTGCTCCCAGGCATCTAAAAAAGTAATTGGAGTATTTAGGCTTTAAATGGATTCTCTTTTCAATCTAAATGGTATCACACATCAGAGATGTCAGTATGAGTGGTTGAAGAGAGATTAGAAATTCTCCTAAACAGTCTGGTAATTAAATCATCTATACATCCACATATTTGGTTGAAGAAGCTCTGACTGCCCTAGGCCCCATCTCCTCTGTGCTCCCACCACCTCAGAGCATGTGGTATAAAAAAAACCATCCTGCCTGAAGACATTGGGTGTCAGTCCCACTACCGGCTGTTCATTTGGGATTTCTCAGGACCTCTCCCTGAAGGAATACTGCTTTCTCAATGGAGACTCCTGAGCCCAGACCCAGGCAGTCATTTTGGTGCCCGACCCTAGACAGCAGCTGATGGAATTAGACACTAAAAAACCTTCAGGATTTATGCCTTCATCTTTTTATTCCTTGCATACAATATCTAGTGCCTATCAACCATTGCAAACAGGAATATGGTAAGTAATGGGTAATTCTGCTCCAAGTTCAGACCTGAGAGCAGTTGTTATAATTAAGCCATATTAGTTACTTATCTTTTTAGTTTCTTTTTCTAAGCTCACAAGTTTTTATCTTCCCTGAAAAGAGGCATAAACAACAGCAGGAATGGCCCGGCCTCACACAGGGTAAACCCTGGTACCACTGCACAAAGTGGCTGAGGATGCACTTGCACTCTGCTCAAGCGTCCCCCTGCCACTGGGCAGGCTATCACTGGAAGGAGATTACAGTCAGCATCAGACTGCTCAGTATCACAGTGATACCCTGCACATACGCTCTCTGGAAAGTCTAACCTGCCAATATTTACATAGCAAAGATATTCTAAATAAAACCAAGCATTCATCTTTCTGCTTACCTAATTCTAGACCCACATACTGATCTTAAAATAGTGCACACCTAAAGTAGACTTCAATGATTATGAGTGGCCCAAATGATCACTCTTGAATGTTCTTAACTATCAGCTTCATTTCCTTTCTTTCCTTTGCTTACAGAGGAGCTGCTGCACGGATGTTCTCACTTTCTGTTACTGTAACTAAATTTGGAGAGCTGTGTGCAGGCTCATTCCTGATACAGAAACAGAGATAGGCCCTTTTCCTCCTCCTTTCCTTCCAAAATAYATCAAAAATATGAAGAGGTCAACAACTTAGAAGGCAATGAAAAAGTTTTCCTATACTATCATTGTACTCAGTAATGTGGAAATGGCAACAGCAGCTCTTTTGCTAACTGCACCCTTTTTATTACAGTAATTGCTACAATAACTCAGAAATACACCATCTCGAATACACGAGCCCAGCTATACCAATAGATAATAAGATTTTAGAGTCACCAGCACTGAATCTAATCATATCAACTAACCCTTAGCAAACATTTTGTCTTAAAAACCTGACAGGATTCCTCTACTTTGTCATTATGCCTGTGTGGTCCCCCTTCTGAGCATGCCAGAATGAAATGTTAATCCTAAACAATGACATCTCCTGGGTGGATTTTACATTCTGCAAGATGAGTTTCGTTATGCCTGGGAAGGAGTTTAGTGACTCACACCAGCCCAGCAACCGAAAGTAACTATGCAATATATACAGTGACTCCAGCTGGTTCCCCAAGGGCACTTGTTCCACACCCTCTGCCACGAGTCACAAAGCAGCCATGTGCTGCTAACCAGATTTCAGATATTTCATACAAAATACTAAGCCTCACAGTTAGCACGCCTTAGCCGCCTGGGCTTGGGGCATGCACACCATCAAGGGAGAAAATCCCTGCACCTTAAGTGCAATTTAAAAATTGGATTAATGTTTTTTTAAACACTCCCCTCCCTTGTCCTGAGCTAACAGCACCAAAGCAGTCATGCCCAAGGACTCCCAGAGCCAAGTGGAGTGGCATGATGAACCGTCTCTCTTTCAAGTGTCTGCAGCCTCTACATTTGCTGTTTTATTTGGGCTTTCTGAAAATGCTCTTCAATGAACTGAATTACTTTCAGTTGTAAATCTAAGATGGAAAAATGCAATATTAGGCATATCTGGCTCGCCATCCCTCAAGTAATATCCATATGCACATTCCTTCCCCTTGCCAATCTCTGTTTGCTCATGATTCTGCTGGATTTTAAGCAAAGGACCTTGCATATGGTAGCAGCACTCCATGGGTCGCAATTCAAGGCAGCTGCAGATTTCTAAATGAAGTACAATATGGAAGTCCTTAAAACAAACAGAAACGCTTGGACTTTTAAGTACAGAAGTGTTTGAGATTCACTAAATATACACAACAGCCTATTCTTTGTGCTTCCGAAGCTCGCTGGAGGAAGCAGGGCTTGTCATGTAGTAGAGTAATTATAATGATTCATTATTATGATTATTAATTATAATCACATAATCACAGTAATGATTAATAATTATAGTCATTACTGTTTATATTAGAAGAGATCCTAGAGGCATCCCAGTCAGAATAGTGGGCCCCATTGTGCTTCATATGGTAAGGACAGATGATTAGGGGCACCCTAATGACACGGGGACTGTGGTTGAGGACCCAGATCCTTCAAATCTGAGCACTGCGTTTGCTTAATGCAACATGCATACTGCGGTGGGGCACCCTGCAGGGTGTGAATGCAGATGTGCAGTCCTGTCAGGAATGGGGTATCAAAAGGCGGACGATACCCCAGGGAATGGCAACGGGACAATGACAGGGGAAACACAAAGTGACAGTTTCAGCTTAGAGAAGGGACCTGTGGCTGCAACGTTTGCAAAAATAGTGTCTGCTTCTATGCATCTCCTGGTGCTCCACTTTGTGACACCCTCGTGCTTGGGCAAGATGGGGTACTGTGACAAGCACTGCCTAACTCCAGCCGTTTCCAACTCATCAGGCTGTTCTTGCCCAGTCAGCTCACGTAGATGTACTCCTCTAGGTGTTCTCCTGCCTTGACTTGTGAGGGACTTACCTCCTTCTCCCCTCTCTTCTCCAGCACTGCCTCCCTACCACCTACATTTAAACTTGGGACTCCGAGATACAAAAAATATCACCCATGCTTGTGTAAATGTTTATGATTATAACATAATGTCTGCCAAGCAGGGGACAACAGTCTATCTTGTCTGCCTGGGCACTGCCTGCAGTAATTGCTGAGCCTGCAACCCTCCGCAGCACACGTTGTTCACTCCTGGAGTTTGGTCTCTGCAGCAGTTTAACACAGTGCATGCTAATGCAACAGCCTAATATTGCATGCTCAGAAGCCTCCTGAAGCCAAGGTACTACCAAAATTACTGGGCCTAATCATAAGTGTAAAGATAAGTGTGTGTAAACCTTTGCAAGATTAAGCCCTTGGCCTTTTGTTCTGCCTATACGTAAATTGCTGCTTTCTTGCCACCTCCTCGTACGTGTTTGGCTTTGAAGATACAAAAGGTAGGGAGCTCTGCATCCAGTGCTGTAATTTCTCTGTTCTTTTCCAGTCTGCTCCTAAACTGAATTTTCTCTGTTCTTCTAGTCTAGTCCCAAGTTGCTTGGTTAACCAGTAAAAGCTATTGGGATTATTCTATTTAGAGACTACAGGACAGGCTCAACTAATGAGTTGTGAGCCAGTCTAACTTAACGAACTTAAAAGGTGTCTATACTAGCTCAAGTGACAGAAACAAGGAACAAAGTCCTTTTGTGGAATGGGTGAAAATCCATTACTTCAAAAACTGGGGAATATAAAAACTAGCGATGCTTTATACATCTCCCCCCAAATCCCCCAAACAGGGGGAAGCACAGGTGATAATAGGCTTATCTTGCTATTATTGAACACTGAAAAGTCGATCTCCTATTGCACAGGCAGATCTGTTGCAAACTTCATAAGGAGAATTAATGAAAGAATATTTGGCATGTGCGCCATGACACAATGCAGAAGAGAAAAACAGGAGCAGCCCTGGAGGTATGTTGGTTCTTTCAGTAACGCAAGAAAAGGGACTGGCTGGCACTCAGGTACAGATGTCCTTGTTTCTGCACGACAGTGGTGCTGTTTAATTGCACAATGTGAAAGTCCATGGAAAGAAAATCTGAGGCTGGAAAATGAAGTTTGGAAATGACAAAGTTAAAGCTTTCTTATGATCCAGTCCCTGATTACGTGATCACATATGTATGTTGAACAGGGAGCGAGGCGGAGTTGGATACTCCAAGTGAGTGAGTTATGGTGGAGCCTTGTCTGATTCACTACAAAGGTTGGATGGTATGCACTCTATGAGACATGTGGCCGCACAGCAAACAATGAGCATAAAAATAAAAATTGAACAGCTGCCTCATTTGCTAAGCACGTCCATCTTGTACATTGAGCAAGCCTGGGTTCCTGCGGGGGGGAAAAAAAAGCGTCTGATCGTATTAGCTATATATATACACTGCATGCGGATACATCAATATCGGATGCTTTATAAGGCTGGGATATGTCCTGGACTCCAGACAGATATAAGAATAAAAGACATCTTAGAGAATATTGCATTTTTGGCAACATGTGTTGGCTCAAAGGAATTGTAAAGGAAGTAAATTAAATACTACTAAGAATGTATATATTTATAGCACTTTTCATACAAGGATCCCAAAACACCTCTCAAAAAATTAAGCTTCACAACATCGCTGTGATCTAAGTAACAAGCATCATTTTTTTCTAATGTGCGAAGTGAATCAGAAAAAGACGAGGTAGTTTAACCAGACCATCAAGAGCAAGAATGCCTGAATTTTAGGCTCACATTTTAACTCTTAGACAAGCTGTCTTCTGTGAAAACATCCAGGGAAACTATTGATTTTCATGCTTCCTTGCCCTTCTCCAGCAATCCAGCACAATGCTCAGACATATGGTTAACTTAAGGCCATTGATTGTTGGCCTGTGTTTCCAAAAAACCTTTTGGCGTGAAGTACATATAGTTTTGAGCAAAAAAGTAGGTTTGTAAGAGCATTGGTCATCTTACCAACTGTGCCTAGAATTTCCTGGACGTTATGAATGTTCAGCTGAATCCCCAGTGTCAGGTTATATTAAAAGACTGTCCTCAAAAAGGAACATTCCAAATTTCCATGATCTTTGCCAGTTTCCAATGATTTGACATTTATTTGAGTTATTGTGCAAAGTTTTCTGTTGAGTCAGATCATTCAGGACTAGCTGCTGGGACCACAGAGTGTCAGCAGAACATAATTTATCTGCGGCTAATGGCTGCACAGTTTATCGGATAGGTAATGCTGCTTCATGCTGAGATACACCACTAGGAAATTTGGTGGGTTTTTTTTCCACGTTAAAACAGGAATTAAGCATTCCATTGCCCCTTGGGTTGCTTGTTGGATCTCTTTAGAAAGAGAAATTACTGTAGCATCTTTCTGAGGTGAGAAGAGGGAGGGAGAAGCAATATATTGATTTAAAGAATGCCGCCAGCACCCTGTTTTCTTATCATCTCTGCTGCCTTGTGGTTTTGTTGGCTTTTTGGCTGATTTGGCTTTATCTTTCTGTTTCCTACATGTACACACACATACACCTGCTCGACCTCTGCCTTTTCAGTCTATTCCTAGGGGAATTCCCTCAAATTGCACAAAGTGCTCATACCAAGCTCTTTTCCTTCATAATAGAAGAAATACCCACCAAGATTATGCCTCGCTTTTGTGGTATRAACTACAGTTGAATAAAACTTCCCCGGCTGCACAGTGAGACCAGGTCTTTGAGCCCACATATGCTTTATGTGAAAACAGCTTGCCCATAAAGGTAAAGCAAGAAAAAAAATTTTTGTGAACTGTTCTCAAAAGTAAGTATGCATGGAGCTCTAATTAGCTTTTACCTCTGTGGATGGGACATCTTGGCTTCAAGATAGAGCTTGAGTTGACTTAATTGCTTAGATCTTAAGCTATGCAAGGCAAAGACCCTCTGTGCTTGTGCAGCACCTAGCCGCGCTGGAACCAAACCGAAGTTCCTCAGCAAGACCTCAATGCAAATAATGAATGCAGCTACATAAGAGGACATTGAGTGACTCATTCTAAACCACAAGATGTTTGGACTGCAAATAAAGAAAGATATGTGGGATATAATCTGCTGTTGAGTTTTAACACAATTCCTGTTAACTCTGAGCTCGACACAGCCAGAACAATAGCAGGCTATAGATTTTGTTTCTGTCCCTGACATTTACTAAGCGCTGCAAGACTAAAACATTTTGAAGGTTATACCCAATGTCCTGCGGAACGAATGACAAATGTCAACTCTTACACTCTTGCAAGATCTGAGCAGGAATAAGACAACTCTATAGACTGAGGCAAGTTTATTATTACAAATACCTTATTAAATCTAAATGGTAATGGCATTCCAATTAGCTCATTGTTAGGAATCTTTCATGTTTGACTTTCATTTAGACTGATTACGGGAATAATGCAGACCCTGTATAAGTAATTGGCACAAAATAAAAGCGTTTGAGCTGCAAAAACCCTCCTAGAGGCTGCGCTCTTTAAAAAAAAAATATACATAAAAGCTTCCTATCTTTCCCAGCTCATGAGCTCTCTCTGTTCACCATAATAATGAGACAACCCATTGAGTCTCCTGTGGGCCTGGTGGTATCGGAGCTCCCTTTTTACCTACCCCTCTCTTCTCAGGAGCTGTAGGGGGGCTCCTTCTCTTTTACTCTCCACCATCCTATTCTCTGCTCCCTTCATCGCAAGCCTCAGCACTGTTTTATTGATCCTGCTCAACTGTGGATTCTTTCACACCCAGATCACAGGCTAGCCTCCGTCTCTCCCACACCCTCCTCCTCCTCCTCCTAACAGCCCTGCCGGTCTCTCCAGACGAGCAGCTGGGAACATGCCTTTCTGTGTCCTGGCTCCCTGCTCCTTGCAGAGAAAAGGTGTTTTCTGCTGCAGCAGAGCCTCCACGAGCCTGACAGAGGCTATCGGTGACTCCTCACAGCGGGCTCCTGCTTGCCTCCTTCAGAGGGGAGGATATGGGAAAGGACTTTTTCAAGACTTTGCTATAACCTGGGACGGAGATTTTCCTTTCTTCCCCTGGAGGAAGGAGGCCCAGAGAAAGGGGGAACCCACCCTGGGGTCCCTCTTGCCATGGGGAGGGCTGGAGCACAGCCTTCGGAGAGCTCAACCAGGTTGGTGAGCCTTGGTTTCCCCCCATGGGTTAAGGGTGCACCAAGCCCAGAGGACCCAGCTCACAACGGGGTGTGGACTGAGGAGGAAACATCCTGTTGTAAAAGACACTGGTTTCAGGGAAAGTCATCCAAAACCATTGCCTGGAGCCCCAGCTCGTTAGGTTAAGAGAAGGAGCAGCACAAGATATTTGGTGAGAAGAGAGAAGGCCACAAGCATTCATCTCTGCCAAACCTCCCTTCTTCCTTCTCCGACTGATCTGGTGCCAGCCCTGTCCTGTTTCTGGGCACAGAGGCTATGGTAAAATGTGCAATGTAGGAAAGCTTTCCTGCTCTTTGGTCGGGATATGCACCTCAGTTGGACCCTGCTCTGTGCTGGGGCCAGAGAGAAGCCTACACCTTCTGCCCCTTCCCACCCCACTGCGGGTGGGAAGGAAGCCCGGCAGGTGGGCTGTGGGGTCCCGAGACGTACCCCAGCCACTTCCCCGCCACAGGGATCAAGCTGGGAGCAGCTCTCTGGATCACAGCTTCCTGGCAGGGTAGACACAGCATGTGTTAACCGTATGACGGCGCGCCAGGAAAGGTCTCTCTGGTGTGGGAAAGGGAAGGGCCAGCAGTTCCTACTCGGGAACTATTTGGCTCCTGCAGGGCTCTGGAGGCTGAGCTAGGAGCTACGTCTAAGCAGCAGCAGGGTTTTGGGAAAAGCTGGCGAAGTAGATGGCAACAGCAGGCAGCTGTAGAATAGCAGGCAACTGAAAGTTGAGACCAAACAGCCTGAAAGCTGGGCCAGGATCTGTCCTGCTGCTCTTAGAGGAGAACAGTCGTACCCATGGCATGAAGGTGCTGGACTAATTGGGCAGTGGAGCCTAGAAAGGCTGTGAAATCCCCATCCTTGGAGGTTCTCAAGACTCAGATGAACAAAGCCCAGAGCAACCTGGTCTGAATTCAGTGTTGACCCTACTTTGAGCAGGAGGTTAGACTGGAGATCTCCGGAGGTCCCTTTCGACCTGAATGATTCTGTAATTGTATGACTGCACATGGGTTGGGAACGGCTATTTTGCTCTCTCCGTTTGGTGAAAGCATCTTTTATTTCTGACAGCGCTGATCGAAGAATCTCTTCCATTACTGGAACTGCGCAGTGTTCAGAGAAACCTGCCCATGCTGGAGGATATTGTCCCTGCAGTGCTGGTGGTCCCCATGCTCACTGGACAGCCAGCCTGCAACCCTGTAGATCAGCTTGGTAATCCTTTGCATTTGGTCTCCCACAGTGCCTCTGTAGGGTTGGGGACCATAAGCCTGCTGGTAGCATACCTTCCTTCCTTCCTTCCTTTTGCTTGTTAAGGACTGGTGACTCTCCTGATGAAATTAGGGAAAGATTTCCATGGATTTCCATAGATGGATCAGGACTTTCAAGTCTCTCTGGGCAGTGATGCTTGGTGGACTCTTCATATTGGCTGGACCATGGTCTGGTACAAAAATCAGCATTTTTTTACTAAGTAACATTTCATCTACTGTAACCTGGTATCACAATCTTGTTAGGAATTAGTTGCCTTTTTTAAAAAAATGCAAATAATGAAGTAACTGGCTCAAAAAGCTGTGACAGGTGAAATGATGACAAGTTACAGTCACATGCCTAACTAAAGCACATAGCTAACCACGCACTTAATTACTTTTCTGGACTGAGTATGGGTACTGTCTTGAACTGAAATTGAAAATTGCTCCATAGCTGAAACATATAAACAGACCTGTACAAGAGAGCCTGTATTGTGYGAATGAGAAATATTCCCATGGATGGCTAAGTTTTAAATTAACTCTGATTTTTATGGGACTCTTTGAACCAGAAACCACGACAGAACTTTTAATACTAAGCTGGCAGTAATTTAGGCATTGCTGTATTGTCAGGCATATTTATCCTGCCTTTGTATTTGTAACTGGTTTATATTTACTTGTCACATTAAAATAACCAAGAATTCACTTTTGCGTGTTTGAGCCATTCCGATGAGGTATGTACAGATAAGAGCCTTGCTATCTGTCTGCAGTAATAAAGATGAAAAATCTGCTGACATCCCAAACAAGCTGTAAACTAGGTTGTTTAACAAAGTTCATTTAATGCTTGAAATCCCTATGTTGCCATTGCAAATTAGGAACTTCAGGTGAAACTTTGGATGTGTTGAAGTCATCTGCGACAATGGATCCGGAGGTGGTAACTGGCTTAATAGCTACAAAATTTTTCTGAATAATCCTACTTACACTTCTGTCTATAAGGTTAACCAGAAAGGAAATTATGCAGAGCAAATTTTCTCTGTTTAAAACCCATAAGCCTTACAAATTATATTTACATTTAATTAAAAAGTAGTCACATTAGCCATTTTTTCTGCACTTTTTTTCAGATTCTGCACTGGTTCAGAATTTCTCTGCAAGATGTTTAATGATAATCTTTTTATAAATAACAAGATATTTAGACAGGGTTGCCTTTAACCCCAAGTCTTGATTTGTAAGTTTAATAAGTTTCCAAACATATTATTAAGAATTGTGGACAAAAAAAAAAAGGGAAAAAAAAAGGAGAGAGAACAAAGAATCGAGGTGCATTAATAATACTCAGGAGTGATATTGTTCCACCCTCAGAGCTGGATGAATTCCCTGTGTAGCCCTTGAAATTTACCCTTCTTATCTGTTTCAGAATTAAATCAYCTCCTTATCTCAGCTGTATATCCATACTGTACTCTTTATCACAGAATATATGCTCCGTCAACATTCTAAAAGTTATAGCCAGAATGATTAGTGATTTTGATATCTGGATTTTGAYATGAGGCTCCTCAGAGAGAGTCTAATTTGGGTTGTGATTTCTTTGTTTATTCCATGCCTTCTACTAAGAAGTGTATTTAACTGTGCGAAAAAAATAATTGGAGGCTGCTGAACATTAGATTCCCATAACTGACACAAATTTCAAGCACTGGTCAGCTACCAAGACAGCTCTGTCCCCTGCACACACCAGTATCGACCCATGGCCTCTGAAGGAGCTCCAGGAAAGGACACATGAAACAAATCCCAAGGAGACCTTTTAGATTAGGAACAAAACCTTGTTCACGGGTGAAAGCAGACCACCAGGACAATGCTGTCCCTAACCTCTGCATTGCTAAATTAGCACCATCTGAACCAAATTAAGCCTTTTTGGGATCAAGGCAATAAAGTGTGGAGGACATGAATGTATTGCTCATAACAAGCAAGTTCAAATGAGAAAGATGAGATAATCAGGCCAGGGGGAGGTGAAAGAGGGAATTCTGATGATTATAGTTATTTGGAAATCCAGCAGAGGGAGGATCCCTATGGCTGAAAAACATTTCCACACCTAGAATTTGTGGAGGATGAAGTTTTGGTGGTGACTAGTTCTTTGATGTCTTTTCCTTTCCCCGCCTTTATCTAAGCTTCACTTGAGCCTCAACCAGCAGCTTGCTCCCAGGTGAGGTTAATTCCTAGATGCTGCGAGAAGCTATCAGCCGACTTCTTAAAACACTGTTTAATTAACAGTGATATTACATTTTCAGAATGGAAGCATGTACACAAAGGGCTGGAGTTATGAATTACAGTAACAGAGGATAATCTACAGAGAGACAACAACAAGATATATTAATGCAGTGCCCAGACATGCCCATGCATTGTGCATAAAGCTGTCTAAGTGATGAGTGTGTATGTGGGATATTTAACTAAAGGCTCACATAGCAGAAAACAAAATAAAGCAAAGAGAAGAAAGGAGAGAGARGTGAAGAGGAAAGAAAAACTAAGGCTTAATTCCCCAAGCCACTACGTCACCTGCAAATTTGGACATCAACAGTCTTCCACTGGAGAGGCAGTTGCACTGGGCAAAAATTAGACAGGAGGTTTCCCTGTGTGTGGCGTGATGCAATAGCACAAAGAAATACACATCATAGTCGTCTTACAGGTCAGGAGCCTGTACTGGTACCATGTACATACTTAACAATACGTAGTTCCCAAATGAAAGCAATTTACCATAAAGTCAAATTTAATTCCTTTTTTTTTTGTAGCTCCAGTGCTACTTTGGAAAAGCCTAATTAGCTAAGCACTATGAAAAGTATTGTTTTCTCCTGCACCAGTGGACCCCCTTTTTTAATATCAGGTTTAGAGAAACATGTCCAGTAATAATTCCAGCTCCCTATCCCCCAACTTCCACTTGACAAAGCCAGACCAGTTCAGAGTAAAGAGCCAGTGAGAAAAACAAAACAAACCTGAACAGTCTGTGTATGAAAAACATAGCTGAACGGTTTGAGCAGCTTCAGGCCTGACGCTGAAGGGCATGATAGGATCATCAAATCTTTCTTTGCATAAATTACAGCAAGGCCAGAGATTTGTGAAGATTTGACYGTTAAGTCAAATAAGGATATTTGGATAAGTTAGGATGGCTCTRGTTGTTAGTAAGCTAGGCACAAACTAAGCTACTATTAACCAGGAGAACCAACATATTTGACGAGCAGTATTTTAACAAAATAGATCTTCAACAATAAAATATCCTGATGAGTATTTCTCAGGTTTCTGCCCTTTTCTCAGAAGAGCAAACATTGCATTATCACGTTTTAGAAATCCTTACTGCTTTGTTCCCAAAATGCCCTGAAAAAATTAACACGTTTTACTCTCTTCTCATTTACAGCTTGAAGGTCCATCTATGTTTTCCACAGCAAGTTATGAAACTGGCACTATCCTTATCCTCTTTCCATCTGGAAAGGGTGGTTTTGTCCAAGATCTTCAAAGGGGAGTGAGCCACTTGAGTATCTTTAGGGATCCAGTCCAACCAACTCATGAAGAGTTCAGCAGGGGAAGAGGCTGCACATGCTAGATATGGGTGATGGAGAGCTTCCCATGGGATTATCCCTGGGTTGATGTTAGTGGTGACAAAAATGCAATTGGATGAGTCACAACTTGTAAGGAAGATCCAGCTCCTCAGAGGTACCTAACTCTATGGGGCCCAGATCCTTGGAGCAGTACAGGTATATAATGCCCATTGATCGCAGAGGGATTAAGCACTTTAACAGCCTTCTCTATGGATTTGAGAACTGAGCAGAGATCTCAGACTCCAGCCTCTATAAAACAAAATGGGTGACTTTAGGATAGCCCAGAAGAGAGGAACAAGGAATGGCATGGGGTCATCAAGTACAAATAACCAAGGAGAGCACCAGGCTTGCCAAGGTCCTGCTGTAYGGCTCACTGAAAAGATCTTTCACGATTTCAGTAGATCAGCCCTGGCGCTTTACTCTTCAGCTGAGCGGGCTGGAACACTGCCTGTCTCCTGCCTCTTCCCAGGGTGAGTGAAAAGCAGTCCAGAGACGTTAAGCCAAATTCATCCTTTGATTTAAACAAGGTTTGGCCAGGGCCCAGGCTGGCCCAAAGTGAGCCTCTGGTTATATCAACAGTTGTAAGTAACTTAGCCTGTGTCAAAGTGCAAACGACATCTCCGTCTGCCATGTGCAAACCCTGCAACAGTAAAGATGTCATTAGATACTCCACATCTGAGGCAGACCACTCTTGCCAAGCCCAGGCCCCGTAGAATTTGGCATCACTTATAAAGATTAATCTATTAGTACTTATTATCGTTACTACTTAATATTCTTCTCCGAATAGCAAGCAGGGGAGTTGAGGTTGTGGGTAACCTGCAGACCAATTAAATTTCAGGAAGAGCAAACTTCTGGACTTCTAGAGCTATTTCTCTTCGCTTTACATAGAGTATTCCTGTCTGGCTGAGCGATATGTGGAGCTAGGGTGACAGCCTGTGGCAAAACAGAAGAATTTCAATATCTTAATTCTTTTGATTTCCACTTGCTTTTGATCTTTTCTCCACTTCCTGCTTGTCAGGCCAGACAAAGGTGGTAATGTTGTGGTTGCTACCATCACCCCTGGTTTGAAGGATGGGAAATTGCCATCCTTTCTCCCTCTTCTTTCTCCCTACTCTTCTTCGTTTGTGTTTTCAGGTGCTGCATTAACTAACAGTCCATTTGACAAAAGGGTGCTGTTCCTGGCTGCGTAACCTGAAGGAAATAATCTTATCTGCATCTTTGCAAGTGTCACTCCAGTGGGATTGCTGGTTGGCTCCTTTTGACTCCAAAAGAGAGGAGCGATGGAGCAGCCTAACCCGCAGTTCTGCATTTTTTCACATTTTGCTTCTGGCCTATTCCTCCTTCTGTGACATGGGCCCTGTTAGAGCCATCTGATGTTGAGGTCTTCTAGCTGGCAGGGCAAAAATCAGCTATCTTATGAGCAAGGCAGCAGCCTCTGCACTTCTAATAACACTTTAGGCATTTTTCATTCCCAAAATGTTTATTCTGGGTCAGGGTTTTCTTCTGCTGCTGCTTCTTTCTCTTGAGCAGTAGTTGTTGKTTTTTTTTTTTTTAAATCTATATTCTTTCTATACTTTGCCCAAATTAATCAAATAAATTTTCTTTAAAGCGACACTAAATGAGTCACAGATGGTATTGCCCTTTTACAGGTTGCAGAAATCACCCATTACAGTTCTTTTAATTTATCAGTGAGGGAAAATAAGATGGCCTCTTGCTCCCTTTGCAATAATAATCAGAAACAGCCTATTTGGAGTTTAATTTACCCCAAATATGTATTGATAGTTGCAATGAGGAATATGTGACCTCTTTGGGAGTCACCAGTGGATGGAAGGTGGATAGCTTTTATAAAACCACCTTTAATAAAAAAGAGTGTTATATTGAGTATGTTTGGTGGTGTATTTAAGCATATGGTTTCCATATCAGGAGCTAAGATGGCAAACACATGCTTTACCTTCTGACTAACCTTTCTTATACTCATCACTCCTTGCAAAAAGAAAGCCGCAAGGGATTTATTTTATTTTATTTTTTTATTTTACAACTCTGATTATATGGAAGAGCCGAAGAAATTTCACAAGGAATGTAAAGCTTGTCTCTCGTTTGCTTATTCTTGTCCTGCTCGTACAAAGAGAGGAGGAGATGAAATTTGTCCGTAGGCTTAGCCCGGCTCTCCCGGCTCCCGGTGGGATCCCTCGGGAGGGGACCAGCCGCCACCGACAAGAAGTGAAGATCTGCTGCGGCTCCGCGGCCCCGAGCAGATCCCGGGCGGCGGAGCCGGGCTCCCCGCGGGGTCCCGGGGGCAGATCCCGGGCGGCGGAGCCGGGCTCCCCGCGGGGTCCCGGGGGCAGA
>JAYKAV010001964.1:944944-995216 GCA_035582835.1 Phoebastria nigripes | reverse complement strand
GGGGCAGATCCCTGCGACTGGATCCGCTCCCCTCCGCCGCCTCCTTCGCCTTTGCAAAACACCGCCTGGGAAAAGCATCCCCAGGCGGCCCTGGCCCTGGCCCTGGCCGGGCGGTGGCAGGGCTGCCGGTGCGGGGGCGGGCAGGGCTTTGCCTGCGGGTCCCAGCGCTGCAACCCCCGCCCGGGGCAGGGGCAGGGGCAGCGCTGGCTGCCGACGCCCTCCGAGAGGGGCTGCCTCGCTCCGCCAGTGATAAATCTAGCGGTCCCCTTGCTTTTTCGTCACTTGCCTAATCCTGTGCCCTTCTTTTCATGTGCGGTAATTGCTAACATCTGCTCCCGGAGCCCGAGCCGTGCGGAGTTTGCAAAGGCAGAACAATGGCAACAGCTGTTTCATTTCGCCCCGGGCCAGCGCTTCCTGTTCAGTCTGCATCTGCCCTTCTGTGTCCAATTTATGTTCCTGGGGTTTTGGGTTTTTTTTTTTTTTTTTTTTTTTTCCTTCCCCCTGTGACCCCGCTATACGTTGAGGAGGGATTTGGAGGAGCGCACACTCCAGCCCATTTCTGGCGCAGCCGGCCCCGGCGGGACCCTCTGCCCACCCCCGGGCTGTGCGGAGAGGAGGGGGGGGGCAAGGGGAGGAGGGGGGATGCCCTGCCTCTTCAAACGAAAATAATAACAAATGTTGGGGAAAAAACCCAAAACACCCCAACGTAATATAAATGAGCTGTAAGGCCAGGCTGCAGTGCGAGGCAGCCAGTCCCCGAGCACATACATCCCCGTGGGCAGTGGGGTGGCCAAGGTCCAGCCGGGGCTGGCTGGTCAGCCGGGACCAACCCTGGCTCTGCAGCCCCCAGAGAGCACAGCCYGCAGTGGTGGTGGCCTTTGGGGGTGCTCTTAAGCTGCCCCCGGCCCGACCCCCAGGCTCCTCATCCCTTGATTTCCCAATCCTAAAACGACCATCCCCCRGGTGAGGGGAGGCAAATGGCCTCAGCCCTTCTAGGGGGGAAGGAGAGCTGGTTTCAGGCTGGATCCCAGAAATGTTTGGGGCCAGGATTGGGCCTTGTTAGGCTGTGGGCTTGTTTAAAGCTCTGGAGTTGACCAGGATGTTTCTTTCGAGTTGGGTTCATACCCAGGATCTGCAGGATCAGCCTGTCATACTTCACCTTTTAACATGAATTCTTC
The DNA here is from genome assembly GCA_035582835.1 of Phoebastria nigripes. Taxonomy (NCBI): domain Eukaryota; kingdom Metazoa; phylum Chordata; class Aves; order Procellariiformes; family Diomedeidae; genus Phoebastria; species Phoebastria nigripes. Next base: position 994,038 of record JAYKAV010001964.1, on the reverse strand, counting down.
CTTCCTCCTCTTTTTTTTTCCCCCCTGAGAAAGCGGCTGCATTCTTTCCTGAGTTAATTGTATCTTTCTGGGTTGGATAAGGCATATCTCATTAGAGGGTGAGAGAGATTTAATGTGAACTTCAAGCTGCCTTCTCCATGCTATAGAAAAGAAATCCCTAATCAGCACAGTATATATTTTGCATAATTGCTCTTTGACATTCCCCCTTTCCTTGCTAATTAAAGTGAAAGAAAACGGTGGTGAAATGTTCCAGCCTGTTTTTATAGGACAAGAAAAACGAAAAACCTTCTTTGTTTATAAATACAGGGTATTTTAATGGTCCAGAGAATCAGCTGTTTTCACAGGCATGCTGCTGAAATTTATTATTATTTTTCTTTTGAGCCAGGCATTGAGCACATCTGCAGTTAGGGATCGGCTTCGCAGCGGTGCAAATGGCCACAGCTTGGTGGAGGTTACCYGGTCGCCCCCAGCCCAGCCCGGGGTCGTGACAAGTGATGCTGCATGGGAAGCACAAAAAAGGCTGTCTCCTCCTGCACTGTGCAAAAGCCTCAAACCAAGATATTTTAGAGTAAAATACTCAGTTTTCTGTAGTGAATTTTTTTTTTTCTTTCAAGAGTTAAAGAAAATTAAAGCAATAAAAAGTAAGTAAAGTGTCAACAGTASCATGGATCTGTAGCTACTGCTGATCATTTCTAGTGTTCTGGAGACTGTACGATGATTTTTCCCAGTTTTGCTCTAGCAGAAAGGGGTTGTTCCCTCCTCCCTTCAGGTTTGTGTTTTAAAGGCTGAACAGTTCATCCCCACACAGACACCACACCCCCCCGCCTTCCTGAGATCCAGGCTACTGAGGTGGCCAGGCTCAGTGGCCTGGCTACTCTTCTCCCCATCACCTAAATCGCCAGCCCCCTCGTGTCTCCCCCACGCGAGCTCTTGCAGCCCATGAGGAGCTCTTCCACCTCCGGAGCAGCCCCTCTCCCGGGAAGCAGCAGTGGGGCTGTCCTGGCCCCCCTCCCCAGGGAGCCTGGCACCATGGTGGGCCCTGGAGCAGCCACAGAGCGTGGGCAGCTTCTGTCCACCCCCCCATTCCTGAAATAGGAATAGGAAAGAAAAATGAGTCTCTAATGGATTGACGGGGTGGGGAAGCCTCCTCTAGAAGGTCTTTCCCAGCATGTCCTGCCCTGATTTCTCTTCCTTTACATTTTCCATAGGGAGGGTGGGACTGATCCGTCATGTAGTGGACTCAGCAGCTCCCTGGGGTGCTCACTGCCATCCAAAGGAAGACTCAATGTTGCCGGCTCAAGATTTTATCCCAGGTCTCCTGGGACGGATACTAGATTTTTTTTATAAAGCTTTGAGAGTCGGAGGGTGGGAAGGAATGACAATATTACCCTCCCTTTTTTTTTTTTAATTTAGGAAACTCTGAGCTTTTGGAAACTGCACTAACAGTCACAGTAACAGGAAAAATAGTGAAAATACTTGCAGATGCAAATAAGTCCAAAACCAGAACAACAACAAAAAAAGAAGAAAGTCTTGAATGTATGATTGCTTTTAAAATCTCATGATTATTTACGCCAGACTTTTGATTTTCAGTAGCCAGTTCATGATTTCTAGAGCTAAAATCACCACAGCTGTTACAGTGGTGGGACTGATACTCTTCTCTACAGGCAGCGCGTGAAGTTTGCGGTAATATTTTATCCAGGTAGAAAGGCATCTGAAGGATTTTAAGAGCAATCACTCCGCAGGAACAGCTTGGATGCATTTCCAAAGGGCCACACACCTCAAGAAAGGCAGTACATGCTTATCACTGTTAAGCAGTTAAGGATAGCTTGCCGAAAGGCTGCCAGCAATTTCTTCTTAGGGGAGATAGGATTATGTACATTTAGTGAGTGTATATTTATGGTGTCTCTCTCTCTCTATATATATTTATAATGTGTATTTAATAAATACCTCCTGGTATTTATTTGGGGAAGGCTAGGTGGCACTGAACAGCTATTGCTACATCGATTCTCATTTGTCATGTTCCCCTGTTTATGTGAAATGCTCGCACTACTTGGGACGCGATCACGCCCTCTGCTACTGGGGACGAGAAACCTCCCCAAGCTGCATGCGAGAGGGAATGCGACAAGGAAGACACTGCTCTGTCTTGCCCTGCTCAGCCCCACCACATCTGTACCTCAGGTCTTGGTACTTTGGGCATCCAGAGGGTGGTTCTGGGTGATACTGGGTGATACTGGTCACCACTCACCTGTTTCCCAAATCCACTAGGATTTCCCTACTCAAGGCAGTGATGATGTTCATGCTCCCTGTAAGCCCCCACCATTGCAGTAGAGGACTGGGCAGATGTCTCCAGGGAGATTATTGCCATCGTGGTGAACGAAGGTGTCTCATGCGACAATGTGGAGTCACAGACCATCTGCAGGTCCTCTGAGACCTGGGGATTATTCCCACAGTTTCAGGAACTCTGCCCATAAGAGGTTCATGCCCCCTTCATGAGGGAAGCACACTCTGTTCTTGCAATGTGAGCATCTTGTATTTTTTACTTAATAATAACCTTCTGCAAGTTTTTATGATTTGTTCTCAAGGTGGTACTAAAAATAGCTCTTTCTTTCCCTCCCCTCAAGCCCTTTTTTAAAGAGAGGTATTTTTATTTTTCACCCTGAAGCTAGTTTGCATGAGGGGGCAGGAAGAAATGTGGTCACCTGTGCACCCTATCCTCATTCCCCCACTTGCCGACCATGGGGCTGATTTTGTCTCTGGTGCAGTTTTGTTTCTGCTGGATGATACATTAAGGCCATTTGGGACCCAGGACGTCATCCAAGCCCAAGAGCGCTGCAGCCCTGATCTCAGAGGCAGCCCTGGGTCGCCTGGGACACATCTCTGTCCATCAAATATTCCCCATTAGGCATCACAGCATGAATTCCTCTTGAACCAGAGAAAATCCTGAAGGTCCAGGTCCTGCCCTTTGCCACAAGGCTGCCATCCACCTCTCCCCTCCAAAATGATCAGAGTATCTGAAATACCAGCTACTCTATTTATTTGGTCTTTTCTCCTATGAGCAAGTTCTTGCCAGGGGAGAAGCTACCAGGGCATCACTACTCATTCTCTGGATGGGATCTCCTGTGTCATGATGCTAATACTTGGCATCTTTTTGAGCCCAGTGAGAATTACTTTAAAAGTCTTCCATCACACAAGAAATAGAGATGAAAATGTGCTGTTTTAGCTAAGGAAAATGCATTGTAATATGCATTTCATGTGGCCCTCATTTGAGAGGTACCTAGGGTATTAGTTCCTGTTGATGTATTCACGGGCTACACACAATCAGAGGTCTGCAGCACAAGTCTCTCTGACCTGCCCTGTTGATGATGTCCACCCCAGGCTGGAGGACCACCCTCCCTCCAGCATGCCCACTTGGGCACGTCGGTCCCAGCAGCCCAGCACTGAGCCACCACGCCATGCCTCCTTGTTCGATCACACCTTTGTTGTGATGACATCAAATGGCATCATTACCCTCTGGAAAAGACCCAGAAGGGTATTCACAGCTGCTGATCACACAAGGGAGCCAGAGTAACTAGTTGCTGACAGTTTTATAGGTTTTAGTCCAATTAAAATGCTGTTTATTGCCTTTAGAAGGGGTCTGTTTGTTTCTAATTTTAGAAGTAAGTTTGGGAAGTGACTAGCTTGGCAGCGAATTGTGAGTATGGGACCTGAAATTTTCCACTAGCGCTATTGTTATTATTAATTAATAAGCATTATTAATAAGTATTTGTCCTTGGACCTCATTCTGCCACAGCAGGGCAGGAATTCAGGACACCACCCAAACAACAACAACAACAAAATGACTTTGCTGTGAAAGGGCTCAGCTTTGCTCCTCTCACTCCAAATCACATCTGCTTTGACCAGGACTGGATTTGTCTCCAGTTTTTCCAGCCTATAGCTTTCCACCGTTCCTGCTGCCCTTCTTCTTCTCAGCTTTACCATCAGCACAGCAGTAGCCATCACTCAGCAAATACCCTGTGGCAGTTAGTGATAAAAATAACCAAATGCATATAGGTATACATACATATATATTTATATTGCRTAGCAAGGAGGTGAGCGCCTGCAGGCGACCTCTGAGGGAGCTCTCAAAGGCGATGCGCTGGCTCAGGAGCAGCTAATGCTGATTTGGTATGTGCAGTTGGTGTTTGAACCTGTCGCTCCTCGTTGCCCTCGCACAGCTTCTCTTCTGATTGCTCAAGTTTATGCGTTTTATTTATTCATGTTAAAGAGGGGGAGAAGTTTTGAGGAAAAAAGAAGTGTAGTGGTGTAAATGGTCAAGTCTCTCTCTGGCTAGTGGTGATGGGAACCTTGGATGAATTACCAGAAAGAAGCACGGAAATAACAAATCTTGTTTGAGAGATGAAACTAGAGCTGGAATTGGGACTTGTAAGTTCTGTTCATAAGTTGGTGCAGTTTTGTTGTGTGACTGCGGGAAAGTCACTTGGATGTCAGCTTGCCTGCTATCTAGAAAACCTGGAATATGAAGTTATTGTAAAACTTGGCTTTTTATTTGTGAAGTACTTTGAGAGCCTCTGGTGAAAAGTACTGGATAGCTGCACGATTCCCTGTGGTTTATACAATATACATTGATCACAATTTACCAAAGGCAATGACAGGTTTTACACAGGGGGAGACTCAACCAAAACACAGGATCCTCATGTTTCCAGATCTTGGAGAGGTCCACGTGCTCAACTCAGACCCAAAGCCGGCATCTTCGCAGAAGGCAGAATGAAGACCACAAGCCTTCACACAAGCCTTGAAGTCTCGAGGAGAAGGCAGGGTCTCTACCCCATCTCCTGCCTGGTTGTTCTTAATCTCCTGCAGGAATGTGACATTCCAGAAAAGCTCTTCTTGGGGCGATGTTGGAGGCCGCTGCCAAAACCCAGTGAGCTGTACCTTTCCTTCCTCTACCCTGCATCAGCTGCGATAATCCTTTAGCTGGGGGCTGAAGGCATAGAAAAAAAGAAAAGATGAAAGGGAGCTTGAATCAATGCCGACTTCTGTGGTAGCTAAGGCTTTAAAAATGCCTAAAGATCACTTTGATTGCACACTGTTTGGGCCGTGTGCCATCCTCTTATTACTTATCCATGTACAGGAGAGCTCATTGACATTCTGTTAAAAATATATATTTCTTTTGACCAAATCCAGATCTTTTTTTAGCAGAAAACAAAAAATATTTTAGCTGAAATTAATTTTTTCCCCAAAGTGATTTCCGCCCCTGCCCCCCCCCCCCCCCAACAAGTAGAGGAAAGTAGGTATTTTTTGAGAAGTTTTTGAGGTCAATAAAAAATAAATTTCTGCTGAAATATATTTCAAAGCAATTTTTGGCCTGTGGCTAATTTTTTGGCTATGTCTAACATACAGTAGCACCTTAGGAACCTCTCTGCTGTAAACAGGTTTATTACTAAAAAATAGAAGAGTGCAAAGATGCCAGAAGGGGAAAACGTAATCTCATCATTTTCTTTTACCCTAGCCAGATCGCTTCAATGGGCTAATAGCCAAGAAGGTTAAAATATTAATGGGTCCTGCACAGACCACACCAGAGGGAAAAGATCTGAGTTGGGCAAAAAGCTCTTTGTTGAAAGTTGTACTTTTAAGTGAAATCTTTTCAGAAGGGTAGAGCATCAGGCAAAGGAGCATCTCACCCTTTGGACACATTTTTGTGATACCTCAAAGGAAAAGTTGTGCATTCTTACTTGCGGTGTCATTGATCTATATTCCTTCTAGCACTCTGAAAAACTTTCTCTGACGAGGTTTGGTCCTATGGGTCAGTGGATCCTCCTGGCAGGCTGGTGAAATGTCCTCTGTGCTATCAAGGAAAATGCCTTCAGGTCAGCACTTGCACAGAGGTKTCTGCCTCTGTCCTCCCCCCAGGTTATGGGTGATTTACACAAGGTCTCTAGGGACCTAGCACCGGTTGTCACTTTTAGATGGGCAGGAGGCAGGGGGAGGCAGTGGTGATGAAGAAATAGCTGTTATTGCAGAATGAGGACTGCTACAGGGACATGATAACACGACGCAGCAGCCCAGGCACGTGAGCCTAGGTAAACTTAGGGGTTTTATGGATTTATGGATACTGACAGTCAATCTTAGGAATCCCTTRACATTATCAAGCCAACCTCATTAATTGATGGAATGATTATTCTTGTATTAACCAGATGAATATTAACACTCATAAACTTCTTCCTAAGTAATTGTTAATATTGATTTAAATTACGAAAATAATAAATATGTTGAAGGAGCTTTCAAGCCAGCATGTGGGCTCTGCTACTGACTTAGTCTGTACTCTTGGGTGAATCTCTTACTTTCAAGTACCTCTTGCTTCCCTCTGACGAGTTATTGCTTCTACAGCCCTGCAAAAAAATTACGAAGATAATCCATGAGGGCAGGTTTCTTTAGGATTTCAGTGCAAGAGTCCTGTAGACATTTCACTGGAGCTCAATGGAGAAAATGTTCCTATGCAGCCGGAGGAATAACACGTGAGCATGTGAATAGCTATGCTAGCTGCCATCCTGTTTATTGTGCTGTCCCTGACATACCTCAGTGTCCTCTTGACAGCAGGGGAAATAAATACCAAGAGGCAAAGCAGCGAGGCCCCATTTTCCTGGGGTAGAGGAAAGAACTATTGCTACAGCTGCAGCAATTCACAGTCCAACAGAAGAGGCAGTTAGGTTTGGTAGTTAAAAGGAGCATGTTTTCAGACCAGCTGGTGCCAGTAGCCCATTGCCAATGGGGCTTTGGGGAGAATCCACTCTTCTGGGCATGGCATTAATGCAAAAACCTGTGTCATGCTCAAGGTGAAACAGGATGAATTCTGTTTTCCAGACACATCCCTGACATGAGCTAAGGTCCCAAACTGAATCCCTTTGTAATACCCAGGGGACAAAAGTGATCCCAGAGGCTGCTAGCACACTGACCTATTGCATTAAAGACCTTTTAAGTAAAATCCAGACTCCTTTTTGTGCTTAAAAGTGGTGGGGCTGAAAATGCAAAAGAGTTCCAGCTCATAGAAGTCATTCATATACGCAGTTGATACCCCTGAGCCTTGCTGGACATACTCTCAATATGACACAAATCCTGCCAACAGGTTAATTGTGGGTACTGTCCCTGTCAAAAGCAAATCTGGATTAAAGACTAGTTCTTGTTTCAGATGCTTAGGAGCATTATTATCCAAGTCTTTCCACAGCCCTCAGGAAGCAGAAAAGCAAAACCGCTTTTATAGAAGGGACTCCCTGGGCAGCCAGTGTTTTCCTTGGAGCTGAAGGCTGAATCCCAGAGGCATATGTGCATGCACGGAGCAGCTCTGCACCTCCAGCCATCCAGGCAGGGGTCTGCCCAGGCTCTGCCCCTGCTCTGTGTGCACTGGGGAACAGCAAAGATGTACGAGGGGCAGAGGCACACATTTGGGATGCCCGGATTTAATACAAGGGTATGGCCAGGGTACAGTTTGGACATGGCCAGGAGAGCTGCTGTGGGAGGCTGGGATTCGAGAGATGGGAGCATCTCTCAGTGGGGTGATCAAGCACTGACCCCTGCATTGGAAATGAAGCTTGCAAACTTTTGGGCTCTTACATTAGACGTTATACCTCACCCAGCTGGGCTTTCCTGGCTGATCAGCGTCTGCGCTGATGTGTTTCATATATCAAGTACCAAACAATGCTGATATAGGCAAAAAGGTTCAGCTTACATCAGTGCTGTGTTGTCTAGTGAAACAACACTGAGCTGAGCTGGAAATGTGGGAAGTTTTCCGAGTGGAGTGGAAACTGAAATCTTTGTTACACGTGGAAAAAGCCCGTCTTTTGTAGGCAAGACCAAGGTCTGACAAAATGGGAGGTATACTGTCTTTAGCCAGGCTCAGCAGAAATTAATGAAAAGTGATTTAAAAGGCTCACAAATACGAAGTGATTCCACCCCTTCCCTTTTTACCCAGATGCTATCCACCTTCTCTAATGTGTTCAATTGCCCCCTTTCCTATGTATGAAAGAAATGTGGCTCTATGTATCATGGCCTGTTGGATGTCTCAGGCACTGCTGCATGAAATGAAAGCCCTATTGTTTTTRTTGGGGTTTTTCTTCTCTTTTTTTTCTGTTTGAATATTAAATGCCAGGAAGATTGGTAAAGATTTCAGAAAAACAAATTGACATTTGGCCTAATAAAATATTGTACACAGTTTTTCCTTTCTGCTTTGACTTGGCAGAAGAGTGTGTGAAAAGCTCAGAGAAGAAATATTCCATTTTTCCTGGAGGGAGGCAGGAAACTATTAACATACAGTGCTGGAGCACAATATCCTGATATGCCCTTTAAAATCAGCTCATAAAAACACAAAAATGTGAGATCTGTACGCTAAGATTAAATTCAGAAATCACAAAAGTTCTGGTAGGAACAGCGCTCTCTTAAGCAAGATTTCTTGTTGTCAGCTCTCACAATTTTTTCATGCCATATATAACTTTCCTTTAACGCTCCAGCTGCTGAAAGCATGCAATTAGGAGAAAGTCTCATATTTTTGTTTTTAAAACAATTTTTTTGAGAAAAGTATCTTTAAAATATGGTAAAAATAACTCAAAGCTTTCAAGTTCAGAAGGGAAATTAAGACAAAGCCCCAGATATGGTGCTTTTATTATTAAGCTAATCCCATGCATTTGAGGACTTGACTCTTCTCTCTTTAGAACATTTCAGTACTGGCGATCTTGAAAATTGCCTCTCAACATTTTGCTCTGGGGCCACGTGGTGGATTGACAAGTCCCCGCACCCTTGCATCCTGGTTTCTCCACCCCAAGAGCTGGGTTAACTCCCAGGCAAGTTATTAGCTCTCTCTCCCAAACGACAGCTCCCCACATGTCCCCAGGGCCACTGGTGTGATGTCCCCGAGCTCCCAGTGCCCTCTGCTCCAGCCCAGTCCCTCAGCATGACCCGTTGGGTGATGCCACCATTCTTCACCTAGTAAACAATGGGGATGGGCTATGGAAGTTAGCATTCCCTTGGCAGTTTTCAAAATAGGATGTCTGGATCTGACTGTAAGCGGTTGTTTCCTGCTGTTAAAAAAGCTGGGCTTCTGCAGGAGGTGAAAACTGCAATTTTATCAACCTAATAACTCGGAGGGTCAAAACCTCCCATGTTGCAATTCAGTCATGATGGCTCTCAGCAAAATTCTGTGGCAAACTGGGGGAAAGATAATAAAATTAAATTTACTATCGAAATAAAAGACAGAAGGCATAGTGGTTTTATTCACTAAAATCATCCACTTCTCAGCTTACGGAAAGTTATTGTTGTTTTGCCAGTTTACCATGAAGCAGATGGCTGCCATTTTGCAGGGCTTTGGCTGTGTAAGTTGATGGTATGTTTTCTACAGGCTCCAGATACAGCATTAACCAGTGCAGAACCTTGGAAGACGATAAATGGCTTAAAGTAAAAAATGTTGATAATTTTAATCTGCATAACTGGAAATGGGTCAGCACCATGGCTTTGGGAAGATTTCATAGAATCATAGAATAGAATCATAGAATGGTTTGGGTTGGCAGGGACCTTTAAAGGTCATCTAGTCCAACCCCCCTGCCATGGGCAGGGACAATCTTCAACTAGATCAGGTTGCTCAGAGCCCCCTCCAACCTGACCTTGAATGTTTCCAGGGATGGGGCATCTACCACCTCTCTGGGCAACCTGTGCCAGTGTTTCACCACCCTCAGCGTAAAAAATGTCTTCCTTATATCTAGTCTAAATCTACCCTCCTTTAGTTTAAAGCCATTCCCCCTTGTCCTGTCGCAACAGGCCCTACTAAAAAGTTTGTCCCCATCTTTCTTATAAGCCCCCTTTAAGTACTGATAGGCTGCAATAAGGTCTCCCCAGAGCCTTCTCTTCTCCAGGCTTAACAACCCCAACTCTCTCAGCCTTTCCTCATAGGAGAGGTGTTCCATCCCTCTGATCATCTTTGTGGCCTCCTCTGGACCCGCTCCAACAGGTCCATGTCTTTCTTGTGCTGAGGGTTCCAGAGCTGGACGCAGTACCACAGGTGGGGTCTCACCAGAGCAGAGCAGAGGGGCAGAATCACCTCCCTTGACCTGCTGGCCACGCTTCTTTTGATGCAGCCCAGGGTATGGTTGGCTTTCTGGGCTGTGAGTGCACGTTGCCAGCTCATGTCTAGCTTTTCAGCCACCAGTACCCCCAAGTCCTTCTCCTCAGGGCTGCTCTCAATCCCTTCATCCCCCAGCCTGTATCAATACCGGGGGTTGCCCTGACCCAGGTGCAGGACCTTGCACTTGGCCTTGTTGAACCTCATGAGGTTCACACGGGCCCACTTCTCAAGCTTGTCCAGGTCCACCAGTACCCCCAAGTTAATTTGGGGCTGTGGGACTTGAGTTTAGAGGAGTCAAAAAGGAGCAGTGTCCTGGTTTCAGCTGGAATAGACATAATTCTCATCCTAGTAGCTGGTATAGTGCTGTGTTTTGGATTTAGCATGAGAATAATGTGATAACACACTGATGTTTTAGTTGTTGCTAAGCGGTGTTTATACTAAGTCAAGGACTTTTCAGCTTTCCATGCTCTGCCAGGTGCACAAGAAGCTGGGAGGGAGCATAGCCGGGACAGCTGACCCAAACTGGCCAAAGGGGTATACCATACCATATGACGTCATGCTCAGTATATAAACTGGGGGGAGCTGGCCAGGGGGCAGCGATCGCTGCTCAGGGACTGGCTGGGCATCGGTCAGTGGGTGGTGAGTGGTTGCATCACTTGKTTTTCCTGAGTTTTATCTCTCTCTCTGTTATTTTCCTTTTAATTACAATATTATTATTATTATTATATTTCAATTATTAAACTGTTCATATCTCAACCCATAAATGTTCTCACTTTTACTCTTCCAATTCTCTCCCCCATCCCACCAGAGGAGAGGGAGTGAGCTAGCGGCTGTGTGGTGCTTAGTTGCCAGCTGGGGTTAAACCACGACAAGCAGGAATAGAAATTACAGCGGCAACAAGTGAAAAGCCCAATGGCTGTAAAGGAGCTGAGCTGTTCTGCCTGGAAAAAAGCAGAGAGAATTAAAAAGTAATGGTTGGAAAAAGGAAGGTCCCTCCTCTCAGCCCAGTTAAGAAAGATGAGCAAAGCCAAGGAGGGCGGAAGGAGCAGGGGACTGCAGTGCAGTGAAGAGATCTGCCTCTATTAGTTCCCAAAGGAGAAACCAAAGGACTGGGGAGAAAATATCCTGAATGCAGTCCCTGAAAGAGGAGTACAAGGGACCACTGATGAACTGATCCAGCTGTATTCTGGGGCTGTCAAGGAGAATCCTGGCATCTGCCTGGCTGAAGTGCCCAGTCAATAGAGGACACCACGCTGGAACATCTGCCACGCTTGTTTGGTCTTACATTAAAAATAGGGCACAGACAGGAGTGTCAGAAGAAAAACTGCTTTTACTACTGTCTGCACCGAGTGAGTGTATAAACAGCTACTGGAACCCAGCAGAGGAAGGCTGTCAGCCTGGCAGAAGCTCGGTCAGATTTTCAGCTGATGTAAATCAGGAGGACTCCGTTATTAGCGCTGAACTGGCTTACAACAGCTGAGGCTCTAGCCGAGCCACTGAAGTGGTAAATAGTGCTGACAGCAAGTTGTGGCTTAAACAACCTTAAATGAACTCCATTAAGTGCTCGTTTCTGAAGAGAATGTTGTTGAAACCTGGAAATGAGGCTTTCAAAGGTTTAACATATTTGTCTGTTGTAGAGGGTTTATTTTGAAACCAGATGCACTGAGAAGCTCAGCATTGCTCCACATGGCAGGAGAGGCGGCATGCTAGGGACGGATCCTGCTCTCTCCTTCCTGCTGCAACTGGAAGTAACCTCTGCAGAGTCAATGTCATCACATTAGTGTCAGTGAGATCAGAGGTAGGGCAAGCGTGCATAATTCCTTCCAGTGAGATGGAGACGATGACAAGCTAAAACCTATCTGAATAATTGAAAAATGTTGGTGATGTTGCATTCTTGGAAATAAAACTGGCACACGTTCTGCAGAAATCTCAAAGTGGCTGAAACAATTGATCATGACAGGGTTGGGTGAAGAAACGAAGCAGACTTTTGTGGGTTTGAAAGACTCATAGGCAGTTTTAGTAAGAGACAGAGTGGGCAGGGGCAGAACCAAGCAGCAAAAATCAGGGCAGCGGTACTCAGCCTGAAGTTTGCCCCACGAATCAGGCTTGGAGAGCTCGGGATGCGGGGCTAGGACTTCATGCAAGAGATTATTCAAGAGGACTAACGTGCAACCCAGTTCACCATTAGTAACAAATGCAAGCACTAGCCTCAGGTTAAAAGGGCTCTCTCATGCCTTGATTTTTCAGGTATTTGGTTAAGACGCGCCTGGATCACATTTTTAAAGGAGCGTAGGTCACTCTAGCGCCTGACTGCCCAAGCCATGCTGAGAGGAGAGCGGTGGTGGTGGGGTTCCCAGCCCTGGTCAGGGAGCAGCAGAAAGATTTTGAGTTAAGCAGCCACTGCCTGGAGTAGCTGGATGAAAGTGGGGTGGTGGGAAGAGGGTGAACACCTCCACTGCCAGGTGAGGCTCAACCTCCTCCTCATAACCAGCAACACCAGGGGCTGGAGGAGGCTTCGTGGAAGCAGGCAGAGTTGCACGGGTGTTAGCTGAGCAGCAACGGCACAGCGATGCCATCCAGGCTCATCCAGGGAAGGAGATGTACCTTTATTACAGATCACTAATTATACTCTCAAAGAGAAGATGTCCACTGGAAGAAGCTTTCTTGCAGGGCAAGTCTAGCAAGAAGTTACAGGTGACAATACAGGCTGTGAGAGGCTGGGAGGAGAGAAAGAGCAAAGGTAAAAGTGAAGGGACTCAGGGAAGGCCATGGATGGTGGAGATTTCTAACCACCCGCTATCCTCAGAGTGCTGGAGAAGGTGCAAAGCAGAGAGGAGACAACTTTGATCCAAAGTGTGTGCTAAAACACAGCTGACATCATTTAGTTTTCAGGCAGATCTGCCTGGGAAATGAAAATAGTTTTTAGAATTGATTGGGTAAGTTTAAACCCTAACTGATCCATAGTAGTAGGATCGCTACTTGCCTAGACCTTTATTTCCTTAAAAATAAACAATGGCAGAAGGAAATATGAGAAAATGTTTTTCKCAAGTCAGATAACAGAAAATATATAGGCTTCTAATGCCCTGCTTGACTCTAGTGCTGGTTCATTCAGTGCCACAGCCTTTAAGAAAGACATTGAAAAATAAGCTGGCTGCCTGGAATCACAATAGTGTGGATGGACATGTTCCACCATCGTATTAAGTCTCCTCGCTAGCCCACATTCAATTCCTTGGCCAGATCCAGCAAAGGACAGAGGCATCTCCAAGAAGAATTTCAATAGAATTCCAGAGAATTACAATGGAATTACACAACAGCACAGAAAATAAAATTTGTTGGCTATTATGGCTTGTATTTCTGTGGGTTCCAAAAAAACAATCTCAGTGTAAATATTCCAAAAGCCATTGGAGTCCATTCTCAAAAAAAAAAAAAAAAAAGAGAAAAAAAAAAGAGGCAGATATAAAGCTCTACTCAGTGTATTGTTGTTTATTCATTCAACAACCCTTCAAAACCCAGTGCCATCCAGACGTGCTAGCAACACGTTCCTGCCTCAGAGAGATTATGCACTGAAGATTTAGGCTAGAGAAAACACAAATCACAGGCTAGAGGGAAGAGCAGGTGGAAGAGGAGGTTTCATTTAGACTGCAGTGTCTGGGGGACAGGGACTGTCTTTTTGCTCTGTTTATGCCATCCACAGCACAATTGGGGCCTTAGGGCTCTTAGGCTTGACTGCAGTAGAAACTATAAACACCAATAACACAATAAGGTCTAAGATATTTTAAGGTTGGTTGTCTGGAGGAAACCATTATGCATCCATCATGTGGCAGTGTGAACACATGCTCTGTATGCCTCAAATTGGGAGTTTTTTTCAGTGAGTTCTCAGAGCTGTTTGTTTTTCAGTTGAAATATGCACAGTTAAAATGGCATGTCGATTATCTCTGTGTATATTGATGTTGTTTTTCAGACTACAGGCATGTTTATTGCTGGGGAATCATAAATATGTTTCATTTTTCACTCTTGCTTTATACTGTATAAGGACAGAGACATTTCTTTGATTATGAAAGTCTGTTTTTTTTTTTTCTTCCCAGATTTCTTGTTGACATGAATAGTCTTTGTCTTTTGTTTTCCCACATTGCTGGAGGATGGTAGCAAAAACATTAATGGATTTGGACCAGCAACATCACTTAAAGACTGGGAGAGGAGAAAGAATGTCTCATCTTTCACTACTGAAGCCTAATACTAATTCATTAGTTAATCCATGGCACCAACATTGCTGCCAACAGACGCAGAGTTTCCAGAGGCAAYGAGCCACTAAAGGGTAAAAAGTCTTTCTCAATATGGTTTAACCTGATCAACAGAGACCAAACAAGAAATCAGCTCATGCAGATTACCACATCAGATCACATCAAGGATCTTTGCCTTACTCTCATGTAACAAAGACCACCATGGGGGTATGCATTGGACAGAAAAATATTTTTATCTCACTGTAGGCAAGCACTACAGTTAAACAATTTTTGGTCACATTCAGTGAATAAGAAATCAGAAAAAAGATCATGGCAATCAAATAAAAAGTTGTAAGCATGAAGTAAGCCTCCACATGCAGAGGTCAAGCATACTATTAAAATCACAAAGCAAAATAATAATATCAGTTACAAGCTGCATGGGTAATCAATACTGAAATGTGATGCCTTTTAATCAGAGAATCTTTTAAACAGCTTTGGGGAAAAAAAAAAAGAAAAAAAAAAAAGAAGAAAGAAAAAAAAGGCGTGTTTAATTGCAAGAGCAATATTTGGTACTTGGGAAATTGAAATCCATTTCTGGTACCAGGCTCCCTAAAAGAAAGTAGGTCAGAGTTAGGATGGTGTTAAGCAATAGAGTTTGTAGCACTTAGATTACCAGTGAGATAAAAGGCCTTATTTATTTAAGTTAATTCATGTGCTTAGTCTATTTTCTATGCTCAAGTACCCTATCTAGAGGATTCCCTCCAGACCTATGGTACAGCACCTGCAAATGAAAGCTTCCTGACCACAACCTCTGGACAAAACCAACAGCTACCCTAAAGCTAATACGCTGGAGAGGCAGCTATTTCCCCAAATTTGAATAGTTTCCAAAAAAATAAAAGCATCTGAGCAAACTGTTATTTTGCATTAAATTCTCCTCAGCCAAAGTGSATTATTGCCATACTAGAATATGTATTTTTTTTTAACCTAAAAGCTTTACACAACTCCGAAATCACCTTCCGCAGTTCCAGCGCATCCTCCGCTGCGCGCAGGACGCTGGGGTGACGCGTTAGGCTGCAGCTCTCGTTCACTCCCTGCCTGTCTTATTCTGCGTGCCATGGGAGAAGCTGGCGCCTGGTGGCTCTCTGTTGATGAACGAGTGCTGTGGAGCAGACGGGATGGAAACAGAGATGTTCTTGCCATTCAGTCAGCTCCTCATGAGCGGTGTTTTGGCACCAATATCCCAAGACATGCCCGCTTCTTGAGAGCTGCTTTTTCATTTATGTGACCCCATGTGACGGCTGCCTCTCATGAGATTTCCTCTAACTTGATTTATTAAATCTGAATTCCAGCTGTAAGCTACTTGGGGCACAGACCGCTAGTGCTCACTCCTCAAAGCTGGAGGAGGGAGAGCCATCGTTTGCAGCTGAGGGGAAGGGAAGCAATGCAGGGACTGTGCTGTAGGAAAATCTTCAGCTAAACCGTTATCTTCCGTATACGATTGCCTACGCTTAGCCTATCCAAGGAAGTCTTTGGGAAAATACCTAAGAGGATTTTTGCTTTCAGATTAAGTGATTTCTAGATGATTTTACTCATAGCAAATCAGCAGGGAGTGAGTTTAGCTGCATTTTGCCTACACCAGAGGAAGAGGCTCACTCTTCTGAAAATCATCCACTAAATTAATGAAGACATGAATGTACATTAGGCTGAACCTCTTTAGCTTATTAAAGTCTCCTCTCTCAGATCATTTCCTTCTGTGTGTGTCTCTACAAAACAGGCTCTTCTGTTTGTAATTTCCAAAGCTAAAAAAAAAAAGAGATTGTATCTTTTTTAGGGGTTACCCTCAGCTTTCAGCAGTCAGAAACTATATGTACAGTAGTCAGCCTAAAATCCCATAGGAAGATTAAAGACCRTGCTGTATGCAGTTAATACAATAATGACGACTGTCACTGTACTCATCAAATATAATCTGAGGTGAGTGTCACTATTAGGAAGGAAGGAAGAACCTAAATGTGATGTCAATTTACATTTTGCTGTGTTGGACGTATTACTGGAATCTTTGTTCTGTAAAACTTTGGCTAGGATCATTCTTACTCTCCTGAGGAAAATAAAATGTTTTGTCAATGCCAGTTTCTTTGACTCCCATTGTTTTCACTGGCTTTGGGAACAGATCCTTATTTTTGCTTTATTTTCTAATTCTCTTTTATATCCTCCTATCTAATGAATAGACTGATGCAAGAAATCAGCAAAGAAGGGAARCTGCACTGATGGAAAATAAGGAAGCTACAAAAAATAACACAGAGGCCATTTCAGGAGAAAGCAGAAAAATTTTCTGTAAAATGAAGACTTTTCTCCTAATGGTTTGAATCCTTGTTCGGGTGATGCAGGTAAGGGAAGCTGAGGGGACAGCGGGTAGCAGAGGAAATGCACGCTCTTCKTTTCCTCCGCAAGATATTCAGAATCTTTCTGCTGTTATTGGGCTGAGGTTCTCAAAGACCTCCTGCACAGCTTTTGTGCTGCTGAAATAGAAAGAAAAAAGGAAAAAAATCCAGGATGACATAAGTGACACATTCTGGTCTGTTGTCAGAAAAGCAGGTAAGCATCCTCTGGCCCTCGCCAACGGTTCAGCYGTGTGGCCTCCCACACCTCTCTCCTTCCTGCAGGAGGACACGGTGGACATGTCTGAGGACAAACCTGCCTTCCAGCTCTAAGAAGACCCACAAGGAAAACAGGCCCTATCCCACTCAGAATGAGAACGACCTCCTGCATTGCAGARCCCTGAACTCCAATTAACCATGTACTCACGAAATAGATTTTCTGAATTTGCATTGTCAGCAAATTAGGTTCCTTCCAGAAATTTCTAGATGAAAAAATATAATGTTCTTTTGCATTCCTTCAGCACCTGGTGTACATTGGTGTCGTGGTTTAACCTGGCAGGCAGCCAAACACCACAVAGCCGCTCGCTCACTCCCCCCTCCCCTCAGTGGGATGGGGGAGAGAATCGGCGGAAAAAAAAAAAAAAGTAAAATTTGTGGATTGAGATAAAGACAGTTTAATAAAACAGAAAAGGAAGGGAAAATAATGATAATAATAATAATAATGATAGAATATACAAAATGAGTGATGCACAATGCAATTGCTCACCACCCGCTGAGCGATACCCAAGCAGCGATCGCTACTTCCTGGACCACGCCTCCTATTTATATATTGAGCATGATGTCACATGGTATGGAATACCCCATTGGCCAGTTGGGCTAGCTGTCCAGGCTATGCTCCCTCCCAGCTTCTTGTGCACCTGGCAGAGCATGGGAGGCTGAAAAGTCCTTGACTAGTAGACTACTTAGCAACAACTAAAAACCTCAGTGTGTTATCAACATTCTTTTCATACCAAATCCAAAACACAGCACTAGGAAGAAAATTAACTCTATCCCAGCCAAAACCAGGACAATTGGTTAAACAGAATTAAAAACGAGCTACCATAAATTCTCCAGTCCTATAAATCATAGTGGGTGGAGASTAGCCTCTGGCAGCAGAAGTTTGACTACTGACAGCGGTGGAGAGGGAGATGCTCTAGCCCTGAACAGTTGCGTATCTCACCCCAAAGACCTCTGGGACGTCCCTGATCCTGCTGCTGGCTGGACTGCTACAGTAAGCCRTGTGGGACCCCGTGGGGTGTTATTGCAGAGCCTGGACCCACAGCTGTGGAGGAAGGACCTTGGCTGCTCTGGATGTCTTCCACAGCATTTTGTGTTTAGGGACCTTGCTTTGATAACTTTTTACTTGTTTTTCCTTTGCTTTTTTTTCCCCCCAGCTACCCTTCTGTCAAATCCCAGTTTCCACACAACGTTTTGCACCAAACTGAGTGAAAGTGCTATGATAATCTATTTGTAATAAAATACTTTCCCTTTGCTTTAGTAAACTTAGCGCTTCCCTGTAAAAACAAACTCTTTAGTTATTCAGGTGTGACTACTCACCATATTAAATCACCATACCACCACCTCAGCGTAATAATACATTTATTTAAAATTTCATTTTAGAATCACTCTTCTTTTGCTGACATTTAATTTTGCACAGGAGTAACACTATCAGAAAAGAGCCCAGGTGTAAAAATATTACATTTTTAGTAATTATGTACTGTCCGTTGCTACTAAAAACTAGAAAAACTATCAATATTTCTCAAAATTGACTGGTATTACTAARTTTAAACATTTAAGAGGAATCATTTAAGAGCTACGTTGCAGCATAAATGCCTGTGTGCCTCTGCTACACTTGGCTATTTGCTGAGATCCTTTTTTAAGTGAAATTGTAAGCTTTTGCACAGGTAACCGGCATTTTTTAACATTTTAACATTAACATTGCTAAGATACACTTCTATCAGTAGAGGAGAGCATGAGGAAGAGGAGAGACAAGGACGAGTTGCGTGTTTAGTGAATGCCATTTTGACAGGTTCGTATCTACGGCTTTCAGATGATGTTTTGGCCTCCCAGATGAAGCTCAGGCTCCTCTAACAGGAACAGTTATGACTGCAGTAGCTTTCAGTTCTTCTGCCTTAATTTGATATATTAGAGGCTCTTTATAATGGAACTTGGAAGATCTTGAGTCTAACCCAAGTCTATGGCAAAACAGACTGGAATTAATCTCTATGACCTTTGACAGTGTAGTTTACCAACTAGGTAACTAGTAGGTAACCAGCTAGGCGCCTTCTTTCATTCATGGAGAAATACAGTCTCCAGTGAATGAGACTATGAGAAATTCCAGTGAATGATTCATGCCACCCTGATACAGGTATCTAAAACGGGTGAGTCAGTACGCATGGTTACTTCTCTCTTGCTCCATAGACCAGAACGTAAGGATTTGCTTAGCTTAAACATCCAGCTCGCACATGGTTAATGCTTGGTTAGAAGAATCCACCCAGTTGACTTTGACATGTTTGGATCAGACCCTACAAGGGCATGTGCATTTGGAAGTAGAGTTTGCTGGGGAAAAAACCAGTTAAGCCCTTTTATTTGGAGAAATGTCTGGATGTCCAAATTAAAACTTTGTCAGGGTAGGGGGACCATGTTGGTTCTAACAGTGACTGGGGAAGACTTCTCAGTCCAGGCTAGAATTTGTTATCAAAATAAAGAAAGACCCCAACCACAAGATAACCTTGTGGTGATCCACTTGAGATAGGGGAGAGCTGACCTTGACAGTAGGTCTTAACAGGCAGGTTGTCAAGGTCATTGGGCTAATATGTGCTGTGGTGAGAGTCTTTCTCTTTCTCTGGTTGTTCATGTAAAACATCAGGGAGTCATGGCTTCATTCTAGCACAGACCAGACCACACCATTTTTACAATAGAAGTTTTCATAGGGTAGAAAACATTAGTTCCCCTTTCATCACTCTGAAAGAGTATTCCAGAGGGCAGACAAAAATCTGCACTAAATACCAGTTGACTGCGTTTTGGCTTCCTTGCAATGGCCAATATTATCTTTTCTAGGCTAACAAGAGTCAGTTGATTCAGTTTTGATGCTGTGAGATTTAGACTATACTCTCCTGTTTATTGTTTGGGCCATCGCAGCTGTCTCAGAGCCCTAGCAGGGGACTGAGCCTGCAGTGTGCTGCATCAGGCAAAAACAACTAAAAGGACAGCTTCTCTCACAGAGTGCTTGCAAGAGCTGAGGTTTGCTTCCAGAGCTGACCTGTAGTAAGGCTGCAACAGCAGCACTATGTGATAGTCCAACCTCCTTCTTCAGGCAGAGATGTTTGAGGTGAGGCAGAAGATCTGCTGTTTTTCCTCCTTTTGTAACGCTCAGTAACTGGTGAGGTTCTCCAGAGCTACTGCAACTTTTCAACTCCATGTTTTCACAACTTCTTTCCTTCATGATTTTCTCCTCTCTGCTGGCCTTTCAGCACATCTGGATCTCTTAGATTTCTCTTTATGTGAATATCGCCCTTATTTTTCTCCCTGATTTCTCTCAGAAATTTTCCACACGTTGTTATCTGCAACTCCCATCTCTGCCTCGTTGCTATTCTTTTTCCTGAGCTGCAAGTGGTTTGCATGGTGGTTTCTCCCGTCATGTTTTTATCAGGCATCCTCCAGTAACATTCCTGCATTTGCCCTTTTTTGTCCAAGGCTTTGTTTACCTTCTCTATCTGCTCTGGGTCCGCATGTTTTGGGGCCGTTGAATTTCTCATAATTGCAAGGTTTGGGTATTTTTTTTTAAGGGTTGGGTTTTTATCTCGGTAAGATGTATGTTTCTCTTTTCTTCCTGCATTGGACTGTTCATTTTTAAAACTTTCTTTTAATCAAATGAAAGGAATTAAAAATGAGGAGGAAAAGCCCAAGAATTTGAATTCCAGTCTTCTTTCTACCACAAGGAACCAAGAATTCTTTCTATTTAAGACAGTCACAGATTTTATCATTGTGACTGGTTTCCATTAACTTTGTAAGTAGAAAGACATTTAGTAAAGTTGAAAGCTGTCTCTTATGTGATGACAGACTTTGCCTGTTTTAATATTTTTACTGGTTAACTACCAAATCCCGAGTCTACCACTGTCTACAGCCAACATCTAGTGTTCACTACTCCTCTGGCAAGAAACGTGACTTAGAAATATATCTTCCATACTAAGCTTTTGAAAACGTATAGTATTTTGTGTTAGAAAAACAACAGTTTCAACATGTGAAAGAAATTGCCACCACAAGGCCTCCCCGAGAGAAAGAAACAGCAAAAAAAGGGTGCAAAGGGTCAGGCAGAGAGTTTGCTTCAGCAAACACAAGACACAAGAGAGTCTACTTTAATTAATACTAATGCATACACCTCAAGCAGGATGAACTGGTGATATAGATTGAGAAACTGTTGGGATGCAGTGATGCCAAGTGGGATTTTGTTTCTGGAAGTCAGGACCCAGTTTAGTCCTGTTGAAACCCTTGTCATTGCCGATAGTGAGCAGAACGAAGACCTTGTACCCAGTCTGCCATCTGTTCCACACCTGGCGTCACGGCCATGTACAGCTGCTCCCACTCCTTGCTTCGCTCAGGGAAATGGGAGCAATGGGAGCTACAAAAATCTGACCAGCTTAGAAAAGACATCCAAATATATGTAACATAGAGAGTCATCTATTCTGGACTTTATCTCAATGCCTGGCATATTTGGTTCTATAAAAAGAAATATCCCTGGAGATACTGTAATTTATTTAATATTTTTCAGTGTAAGCAGTATTGGCTGGACTATTTCCCACTCCAAGCTCAAGTCCAACCAACGGCAGAAAGGCACTGCCAGCCCAGTTCTGCTGTGAGGAGAAAAAACTCACATCCGTCTGGGAGAGTTATGCTGGTAAAAATAGCCACGTAGGTAGAGCTGATGTCCAAACAGCTGCTTCCAGCACAGCTTGTTCAGAGTGACCCAACTGCAAACCACTACTGATGGCTCCCCTGGTCCTGGATGGCTGCTGGGCAGGGTAGCAATGAAGCTCACCTGGTCTGCCCGATGGCGCAGGGGGTGAATTGAGATCCCTCTTCTTCCATTTTGTTTTCCCCCTCCACTGAGGAAGGCAGACAGGAGGCAAGGCATTTTGCTCTGCCCGTGAAATGAGAAGTTTGCTCTTTCTGGCTCTTTCAAACTTTGTCTTCTGTGCTGCAGGGTCCGTCTGGCACCACTGCTACATGGGACATATTCCTTAGGAGCTCAGCAAAGCTACCTTCGCCTTCTGCAAATAGGCCGCCTCATGGTTACTAGATGCTGTCAATTTTAGATTGCTGGCCAGAGAAGTCAGATTCGGATAGAAGACCRAGAGGAGAGACAAGCTCCTCCCGTGTTCCATTTCCTACCTTCCTAGATTTTTCTTCTTACAGTTTMTTGGGAAAGCTTTTCTGTTAAAAAAGTTCTTCTCTGATGTCCTTCCACACTGCTTCTTCCCTCAGTATCTGAGCTTCTGAAAGGCTCCGATATTACAATAAGTTGCAAAAAAAACCTGAAGTGGGGCCCATAAATCAAGCTCTGCAAAATTCCCTTCAAAGGGCTTCCTCAGGAAGGGAACCTCACTCACTCCCTCTTCAAAAGAAACAGATGCTGTGTCCGGCAGGACAGGGAAGACCACATCCATCATTGGTGTTATCTGGAGACATGTATCGCTGTACTGATGGCAGGCCCCCTTCCTCCTTCCCCAGCTGCGCAGCCGCAGGACAGTCATCCCAGCAGGGCTTCCTCCACTGCAGCCTCCCCTGGCGTTGCACCTCAAACTTCCTCCCAAAAGGTGTCCAAAGGCCAGAGACCTGCTGGTAGGAACTGAACACAGCCTCAGGCCATGCCGTCTTGACTTGCCGTTGAGTCGCAGGGCTGAGGCTGCCCAGGACCCGCTGGCAGGGATGGCATCCCCAGCACAGCAGGCCAAGATCTCACATGTGGAGTCTCCTCCAAGCCAGGCTGGAGAGGACTCAGTCAACCCAAACAACATCTAACCCCGCCTGCTCTGCAGAACTGCAGTTTTGGCTTTTAATCCTGAGCGTTTGCTTCTATTCAGATACAACTGTTGCTAATTTCATTCTTAGTTTATTATTGGAGAAAGGCTTCCCTATTTAATTATTAGAAACAGAGAATCCATAATATACTCAAAGCTGTGAAAACTTAATCCTGGATAATTTTTTACTCTCTGAGAAAAGTCGCTAGGACTGATCTATTCTTTCAATCAAGTACACCCATTTAGTTTATTTTTAACATTCCTTTCATTATGTTATGAGCTTCTTAAGGATAATGAAATAATTGCTTGTCTCTTTGATTGATCTTTGTTTTGAAAGGAAACTTTAATAGTGTTATTTCTAGAGCAGGCTTACGATATAATACAATTAAAGGAAAACATGACATTAAAATCCATTAAAGCACATGCTCCAATAATTAACCCTACAATCCTCGTCAGCTAGAGCACTGTGCAGGGGGGAGTTATTATAAAAATTTATGAGGGAAAAATTCATATTATTTTGCTTAATAAAGCAAATATATTACTAATGACATTTATTAACATTGTATAGCTGTAGCAATCGATGAACAAGCTCCTTCCCCAGACTGCTCTGGAAAGCTGTTCACATGCTACAGCGAATCCCAAATTCTGGCATTTTATTTTGTTAACACAAAAACATGTTAAAAATATGGTAACTTGGAATCAGTTCTAAATTTGTTCCTTGTGTGAAAGATTTTGTAGTTCTTCATGCGTGGGGAAATTTACCTTCATCCTGGATCTTCCTTTGCTAAGGACCCACCACCACCTCGTCTGGTGCCGGTGAGCAGAGAAGCTCTTCGCGCCCAGAGTTAACAGCACCGCTTTGAGTCCCTGCCAGCAGCACCAGCACCCGTTTGCAGAGCAGGGCATTTTCGGCATTACCTTAGCATGCGTGAAAATTGAAAGCACCCGGATTACACAGACCCCGCCTCCCAGGACAATTCTGGATGGGTTCCTGGCTGCCTCTATTTCCAGACCATTTGTTTCCAAGATATCAGACTAAATGAAGCATAGACATAGGGTGTAAGTAGGCACTTGTGATGTTTTACACATCACCGGTCTGTCTTTGGTAGCCAAGTGGCATCTCCCAGATACACCTTTCCTACCTTAATTAGCTGTGGGATAGGTCCTTTTCTGGCATAGCTTTGGTAGACTTACTCTCACAACTTTCTGACCAGATTTGATGTAAGTCTGGTCCCTAGGGAAGAAAAGTAGGTATATATTTCCTGGTTGTTTTAACTGCTAAAACATGTGTTCAGCCAGCATACACGTGGTGGCTGAGTTAACTGAATAAATGTGTTATGAAAGTATTATCTATAGATATGGGACACACCACTGCACACTGGAGATCTTGGAAACAACTGTGCTGAGGAACAATTCTACTATATTTTTGTTCTTTTCCATGTTAGCATTCCCCATGTCCTCCATCAGCTTTCCAGAAATGAATGAGCAAATGGAATAAAAAATGAAGAGCTGCAGTTGCATATATTAAACATAATGCATGGCAGGCATTGCAGCTCTGTTTGGGACACTTACGGTGTAGACATATCAAAAAATGCTGATTACCTAAGAGCTGCCAGGATGCTTGGAGTACATAAAAATGTTCTTGTTTAGATAACTAAATCTCTCTAAAATCATTCATCTTTTAATAATACTCAAGGCCCATCTCTTGCTCTTTAAAATGAATTGTATTTGCATCCTTGGTAAACTGGATGCTTAAGTATTTTAGCAATAATCACTTTTTAAAGCTTTTATTCAGCCAAGAAACGGAAAGAATCCTTACAGCAAAGCATCACTAGCATATCAGTAGAAAGTTGTATAGAGGAGTGCTTTGACAAGCTCCAGGCTTTCAGAAGTAAGAATTCTAGTTTGCATAATTCTCTGTGATAGCACATCATGGGGGAAAGTTCAAAACCTGATATAATTGGGTATATGTGAAGTGTGGATGTGTGTGCATGCATGCAAATTAGAAGAAAAAAAAAAGAAAGAAAAAAGCAGAGATCCTGAGCCTGGATGCACATGCTGTCAGCTTGAAATACAGCTGTGCTGATGATTAGACCGTAAATGAGATAGTATAAGCAGGCTATACTGGACTTTATAGGCAGGCTATAGTAGACTGTATAGGCAGGCACCTCCTGCTCCCACAAAGAATTAAAAAAGAATTGGGCAGAAGCGCCTTTCATCCTCAGGTGATGACCTTATGTCCTGTTAGGACACTGACATAAGGACAAGTCTGTGGCATTGGGATCAAGGATTTTCTAAGATGTACTTTCTTTCCCACCTTCTGTAACCTGATTTCTCAGTAACAAGGCTGACATCCCAGATAATCAAAATGCTCAGTTTTTGGTTTTTTTTTGTCCAGTTGCAGTTGTATTCAATTTAAATACTTGGGGTTTGGCAGGGAAGGGCGGAAGGGTGGAAATTTTTCACTTCTTTGAATCTTAGACCCAATAATCTTTTCTTCATTTAAGATCAGTGAAATCACTTAGAGACTGTTAGTTTGGTTGGATTCGTGCTGGACAAACAGCCTGCCCTCTGCCTGGAGGAAAGGAGAAGCGGGTCTGGGTCGCCCTGGGAAGCTCTGTGTGGATGTATATGGCTCAATCCTTGTTTCAATGATGCTGTAGTGCTTTTTTTAAAGCAAATGAGGATTCACTAACGATAACGACTCTTTTTAGCATCCACCCACACGTGGCACTAACAGTGCAAAACCACATCAGCAGTTATGCGGTGTCTGACAACATGATTTGGCAACTTAGGAGGGAAAGTGAAGACTCTGAGCAGAGGAGGCTTAGGTCATGGTCTGTACTTGTCCAAACTGGAATCATGGGTTTAATATTTCTGCTCTTGAGAGGCAGAACTCGTCGAAGCTGACCAGCGTTACTTCTGCAATGCGGATGGGATCTTCTGGTCTTATCTGAGAGGCGTCAGGGCTGTAGGTAGGCTTAAGAAGCAGTTCAAGCCTGGGACTATCCAGGCTTTGGAGTTCACGCTGGGAAAGGACAGCGACCTTGTTTTTCAGGATGCTTGTAAGCCTGTGCTGGTAAACACAGATGACAGCAATTACGCCTTTGGGAGAATCTGGGCATATTGGGACTGACCGTTTTTCTGATAGAGAACTGAGATAGCAGGAGAAACCTTTATCCTCTGGCTGAACATGAACATCTTGAATCTGTTTATGTGTGTATGAAAAAAATTAATCAAACCTCTACGGGCTAGATTCCTCAAGGATGATAAACATTCGGCTGGCTTCAGAATACTGCACAAAAAGTATGGGTTAACCTGGTGAGCTGTTTGACTTGAGATAAACTTGAGGAGCAAGGCTGTGGGGCACACGTAATGAAATGTTATCACAAGGAGAGGTCAAGCCTCTTCTGTGCACAGAGCAGGTACTGAGTCACTCCAGTTTTACCCACTTGAGTGTCTTTCACTTTGTGTTGCTACTAAAGCCAATGAATATTACCTCCCTCTTTGCTTTTATTTGATGTCCCAGAGGTCAGAACCTGATCTCTGCCAGGATGAGTAAGGATCCTGGCTTGGTGGTAGATAACCTCTGAGTTTCAGTTTAAGGAGGATTAACAGGAAATCAAACACAGAAATCAAACACTGGTTTCTCTGGGAGAGGGGCAGGGGGAAGGTGAGCCCAACCTCACCTCTGCATGGCTGAAAGATGATGGTKGAATGTAAAAGTGGTCTGGTTTAGCCTGCGAGGTCAAACCGAGCCTCCTGCTTGGTTCAGGACCCCGTCCCAGCTCCCCTGCAGCTCGGGAGCTGCGGAAGGACACTTAGCTCAAGTGAGACAAGTAGCTGGTCAAACCTCAGGTTGCTTGAATCATTCTCTCTCACCCCGTCATTTCCTATACAGCAAGATGCTGATGATTGACAGTTACCTCCCAGGGGGTGGATTCAAATCCACTTCCCCAGAGAGATCTGAACCTGCATCTCCCACACCCTGGCTGAGTGCCTTAAATATTTGGTAAAGTATCTGGATATCCTCTGCAGTGTTGTAAACCTAGGCCAAAAATAGTTTCCAGCTGCAACTATATGAATAATTTGACCTGGGACTACTTTTGGGGGGCAAATATTTTATTCACAGAAGAAGAATAATTGCCCTCCCCTATTAGGAAGACAGAAGGGAAGAGGCTCTACTGCTATGGGAAATGAGCCGTGAGATCTTGTAGACAAGGTTAGGAGGCTACACTAATATACACCACCTTTTCCCAAGCTACAGTTTGAAAAATCCAGAGTTCTCCTCCCCGTCTCCTCTTGTGTATAGCCATATACTTACTTAGGAATGGGTTTCCAGGATATCTCAAAGTCACTAGCATATTCTCATAATGTGTGGTAATAACCATATACATTTTATGGCTGTAACCCCTGGGAGTGCAGGTAGATGTCTCAAATACACAATGTCTTCCCAGAAGAAAAACATTCAAATTATAGAATCATAGAATCATTTAGGTTGGAAAAGACCCTTAAGATCATTGAATCTAGTCCTAGGTTTTAAAAGGCATTTAAAGTTAGGTTCCTAGGATCATATTTAGGCTTATAAATAAATAATCCAGCTTTCACGTGTGCTGCGTTCAGCAGCTTCTCCTAGCTTACGTGGTTGCAGCTGGAAGGCTAACATTTTTGAAAATCAGGATACTTAGGGGCTTGAATGCAGACTTGAGATGAGGATTTGCAAAAGGAGTTAGGTGCCCGATTTCTATTGAGAAAAGGTTTAGGATTTTCATGAGCATAACTTTTAGGTATCCATTAGGAAAATCTCAGCTTTGCTGTAAATGCCTCTGGATTCCTTAGATTTCATTCATTTGGCAGCCAGGCACCTAGTTCTGTTGTCTGATCCGAAAGAAATTTGCCGAGTTCTGTATAACTTATGTAGTCTTTCTTTGGAAAATAAATAAATCATTCAAATGGAAATACTCAAATAGCTGGGCATATGTCCAGATACAGTATGCCTAGCTTAGTGGCAAAAAAGTTACGGCACACATCCTGTATTGTCGAGGACACTGAATGTTTTGGCTGCCCTAATAGAAAAACAATAATTCAATCATGTATTATAAAGGAATTTCCTGGAGAAGTTTGGCCCCACTCAATCATCCTATTAGATTTTTCCTTAATGTGGAAGAACGGCACATTAAATTCATTACATACATTAGGCCAGCTACATTTATTTCCAGATGGGTTTCCATAAAGTGGTTGAAATGCCTAAAAAAAGACATTTTGAAGATGCCTTTATGTGTAACTCATATAGCATAATAACGACACTGCAGTCTTACACCACTGTATGCCCAGTAATTCTTTCTTGCARTGGAGGACACATTTAACACAACTAGCTGTAAGTATTTTATAAATCAATAATAATAGACCCACAGGGCTAGGATCATTGTTTTATTTTGCTCCCAGGGGCCCACAGGACTGGGATATTATGCAAAGACGAGAGAGGATGTGTGAGGAGATAGTTATGCTAATATACGGCATTTTCCCCCTCCCTCTCTCCTCCCTGGAGTAACTGTCTTAACATTACACGTGGTGATTTGTCCTCAGCAGTTCCAAATTACCTACACCTGTTGGCTCTGGCACATTAAGTAAATACCCAATTAAGCATTTCTCTCTTCACCAAGTATGAGGAAAGCACAGTTCAAAGTGCTCTGCTGCAGCCCTACAACTCTCACCGAAGTGTTTTAGATAGCTTTCAGATGGAGAGGAGTTAGATCAATAGCAAGGCTTTTGAAAACAGGGCTGCAGAGCGATCTTTATGCAATTTTAGGGATTTAACTGTCCCACAATATAGCCTTGCACACTCAGTCCTGGCCAGGGCCTGGGATGGTGCTGCTGGAAAGCAGCCCTGTGCTCCCATCAGAGCCTATAAGGGATGGCGTCTATGATGAGGAGACTCAAGCTCCCTAAGCAAAAGTAAAGGAGGTCTGTCACCTCCAGAGATGATACTGCCTCTTCATGCAACACTAGCTAGAACGCCTTTCCTTAAAGCTTCTCAAAGACCAGGACCTCCCCTGTTTGTGAAGACTGTCCTATAGTGCCTGACTTTCTCCCAGCTGCAAAGCCGCAACTCTCAGCAAGCTCTTGGTGTTCACAGGGTACATTTTAATTTCTCAGGGTCCTTTAGATGTTCCCACCTCACAGTCACCTTCATCTCATGAATGTGCCATGCATCCTGCCACCTGTCCCTGGCTCAGAGACCTGGATGCTGCTGGTTAGCCAAAGGATCAATGATCACTTCCCATTGGGGTCCTAGGCCAGAAGAACAACAGCACTTTGAGGGGCAGCCGAGTAGGTGTTCATCTAACCAAGCAGCAGGTTATCAACACTGTGACCACCCCCATGCCACCTGTGCCCCTTCAGGGATGCCCACGGCCACCAAGTGGTGCGACACATGAGTCTCGTGGGGCAGCTCCTCAGTAACAGGATCAGAGATCAGCACCGTTCCTGCATCTTAACCACCTTGCACCCTCACACCCAGGAATTTTTAAGTAGAAATACTTGATGTGATTTTTCAATTCCTTCCCATGCCATTCAAAGCAGATCCAGATGAAGGTAATCACCTTGATGGCAACCTCCCTCCCACCTGAGGCTGCTCTGAGGAGCCCATGGAGGTTTCCGAGCAATATTAACATAACCGTGTACATGCTGTATGCTGCTCTCTCAGCTGCACAATCAGCACTGTAACAAGTTAGCAGCAACACGGCCAGGCTTAAGGAGAATATCCCACGAAACTTCCCGATTATTGATTTGTTTGCACTACCGAGTCGTACCGTTTTAACTGTCTCTCCGTCGGAAAAGCAGAACTGCCTCTCCAGAGGGAAGATGAGCTTATCATGGGAGGTTGGTGTACGCTGTCCTGGTGTACAGCGCCTTCCCTGCTGATAACAGTGCACACACTGCAGATGTGCAGGGATGGGCTGGTGTACTATTTCAGTAAAAAATCACCCCTGAACTGAAATTGTATAAAATTACATGTAGACTAGGCTTCAAAAAGACTCATTACTTTAGTAACACAGGATACTTAGCTGAAGTACTTAGGTTTTTGGTCTATACTTTTGCATATACACAGTGCCCAAACTAGACCAGGACACAGCTGTGATTCTGAAACATCTCGGAACAGCTGGCCACACTCAGCTACACTGGGCTGGGTGCTATTTGGGTGCCACTTCACCTATTCTCCTCTTCTGTCAGGGTTACCAGATATGTGGAAATTCCGCAGCAGAAGTCTTGACTGCTGCAGATACGGAGAGCCATTAATTGCACACAGCAAGTGACTGCAAACTGTCATTTCAACTGTACTTGGTGCTGGGAAAGGCTTACTATTCTTGGATCTGTCACAAAAACATTTCAAGTTGTTACAATGCCTCTCTCTGCAAAGAGGCAGAAGGCTCCAGTATTTCAGCGGTGCCAGTGCAAACAGTTTCTTAATCACCTTCACTCAAGTGTCTCCTAATGATACCCCTGGACCCTGCTTTGCACTGCAGTACATATATGCTGTCACATATTTCAAAAACATCTACATTTTATGCATATGTAAATATACCTACTTTGCATTCATGCATGTAATATAGATATCACTTTCCTAAGTCTACAAGATCTGTAGCTTTACTGGTGCACATGCATGTCTTCTGCATACTTAGAAATTATATCAACAAGATGTATGTGCCAAGATTTTTCAGGAAGGAATCTGAATTGGGTAACAGCTGGAAGACGAGCCAGAAATTGTGATATATGCCCATAAAGTACTGCTACATGCACTGGAGCCGTATGTTGTGTTGCTTCCAGTGCCGGCAGCGGGAGCAGGCAGGATGCTCTGTGGTGGCACCCCGGCAGTTCTCCTGCACACCCAGAGTTCTTCAGAAAGGTCTCCTGGGTGTCCCTCTGTATGCTGCTGGTACAATTTGCCTATAATATAATTTAGTATGTGTTTGGACTGCTTCTGTAGGCTTAGAAAATGTTCAAAACATACATATTCGTAAAAACTCTGGGTTGCCTGATGGGCTGGAACCTTGTTAGGTGCCTATAATGCATTTCCTCTAGTCAAACTGAATTCTTTCCCTGTTCACTTCTGCCAGGTTTTCCATAGTCCCAAAGGGGCAAAGTCCTCATCTATCAGTTCCAAATTACTAGAACTGTAAGGTTGAGAATATCACAGTTATCGAAAGCTCAGAAACTATAAATGGAGGGTCTATTTATAATATTTTGCTGTGTAGTCTCCTGCTGTGCTGAATCCAGCATCCCTGCTCTTCAAGCTGTAGGTCCTTTGTTCTGCCCTGATGGAAACAGTTTCATACAATTTCAGATGTCCCACCGGGACAGTTCATTGTGGTTGTTACATTAATCATTCTTTTCTCTGAACTTGCAATGTCCCTAATTCTAGATCTGTGTTTGTAGTCACACTCCATCTGTAAATTTGTAAGTTCATAATTTTCTTCACCTTTCTTAGCAGTCAAACCCTTCCTTCCTCATTGTTTATGATATCCAGAGCAAAAATGAGGAATTAAAGATAGAGTTCAACTTATGAAGTCTTTCTGTATATCAGTTAATTTATATTGTTTATAAAAAAATGGAGAAAACCTGATAAAAAAGTGAAATCATTATTAAGTACACTATTAAAACGAGGTAATAATTTGTTGCTCTTGCTACAGGGAAGCTTGGCACATTTTTCTCCCTTGCATGTTTTCCAGCCTTATTTTTCTCCATCACTAACATCCATTGCTGGAGAGCATAGCCTCTCTCTGAATAAAGCTCTACAGACATACTGAGATTATAGACTGTGTTCTGATTTCCCGTATGTTAAAGAAATACAGTGTGATGCCAATTACTTCAGGGGGGAATGACTCTGGATTTATACCACTGCATCTGAGATCATAATTTGACTCCTTGTGAGTAATTGAGGTCATGTGTCTTCCTTTTTAACTTCACCACTGTAATGCCTACGCCTCATGCTGGAGGGTGAGTAGCTTGAACCATCCCAGATGACTGAGTCATGAACATTTTTTCTAGATGAATACACGAGAGTTTATATGAGAGCAAGTAATTGCTCTTCATATGTGCCTGGGATATTATTTCATTAAGCAAACTACTCCCTGTTCATGCAGAAGCCCTAAAGATCAAGCAGCTGCTAGTGCCAAATTAAGTTTTCCTTGGGGTTAGAGCACAAAGTCAAAACTCTTGGGTCCTTTTTCATTAACTTCCTCAATTTGTGACTTTGGACAAACTCCCTGGGATCTCTGTGCATCAGTTACCCATCTACAAAGTGGAACGAAAGCTTACTTTACGAGGGAAAGGAGATGTGGAAGTTAAGCATGTGGGGCCAAATTCTGTCCTCTTACTCATACTGAAACAGTCCCTTGCTCTGTGCTCCTTAACCATCTGGCTCCATGACATCACCGAGGACACGGTGTAAGTTCGTATATTTACCCCTGGCTCTCCGGATTGGTAAAACACTCTGAAATTCTCCGATGAAAGCTGCCCTATAAATACAAAGTGTTCTTGTGACTCAGGTTCACTCTTTGTTTGGGTACAGATTCAACATCTCACTTCCTCGGCTTATGAGACAGGTTGTTATTACAACGCTCTTTCCTACCTCCTAACACCTACTTAAATAGAAATCACTTCTTCTGCTTTCACTTTCAGGGCACAGCAATCTATTTAAACTTTCCTTTTGACACAAAGGAAATCATTAAAATCAACCTCAACCCTCTCCCCCTGAGGGACTGCTGTCTTGTTACACCAAACCTCTACAACTAAAGCCTATAGCATGTCTTTAACTTTGCTTTTCTTAGGAAGGACCTCAGCTTTTGAGAGTGAACAGACTTCTCTGAAGCCATGAGCAGCACGGGAGAGCAAAGACATGGGGGAAAAGAGAAGTTCGCCTCCCCAAGGAGGAGTTTTAATATGCCTGAAGAAGGGAATTAAGACTTCACATCGAGGCTTTAGCACCATGTTATAGAAGTGACACCCTTCAGCATAAAATCACTGTATTGGGGAAAGCAGGGCATTATCAGCTATGTTTATGTAATCAAATCTGAGAATATATTCTATCCATTTCCTGCATCCGTAAGTGGCTACATAACCTGTAAGGCTCTAGAGGTCTGTTTTGCAAAGTTTTCTCCCTATGGTAGAAACTTTTCCTCCCTATATGTAATATTTAAGCTATAGTCATCCAGGTTAGTGACAGAAAACTGCTATTTTCAAACTCCCACAGCTGTAGAGGTGGCAGGTTGCATTAGTACCAGGATGGGGTCAAACAGAACAGCACTGAGCCCAGCAGACACCCACCCAACACCCCCAGCACACACACACACACTGGACACTTCTTACCTTGCCTTCCACAAGCCTGAGGGTCCAGAGCCACCAAACCCAGATGTGTTCCAGAGATCTATTAGTGCACACACTGAAGAGCATATTTATGATACCACAAATATTTAAGTGTGGTCTCTGCAAGTGGGAGGGGAAACTGCTCTCTCCAAAAGCTTTTGGCCACAAGATTTCCCTATCTTGCCAGCCTCCATGCATCCCCCTGAAGCTGTGGGTTTGGTGGGAAGGCCTCAGATAATCATCTGGCATCTTTCATAATGCTCATAAAAAGAGCTGGTGAGAACTCCTTACATACTCCTTATCATACGTATTTGAGTTTCCACAGGACAAAGCAACACTTCCAGGAAAGGAGGCAGAAAGCATGCTGTTGGTGCTAAGGCGTTCGGGGAGTCATCTGCCAGGCGATGGAGTGGGGAAGGAAGGATCCTGCCAATGTGTCTCAGAAAGCTCTGGCCAGCTCCTTCCCTCTTTGCTTTCTTGTTAGGAAAATTCAACTTTACTAGCCTAATACATAGTGTGATTGTGAAATGGAGCGGATGAAAAGATGATTTAAGTTTGATACTCAATCTCCTGGTTTGGACTGATAAATGGCTTTCCTGCAATACGCTGCTTTACAGAATGGTCACCTTTTCCCCGAGCTTGACCGAGAGCCAAACTTAGCCTCTGCAAAATCGAGATGATCCTTGCCCCAAAGTTTACATCTTCAGCTGAAAACAAGGGCTCAGGTTCCCTCCCTCAGGCTGAGCGGATTCTTACTCCACGAGTAATCCTACTGAAACCAATGGGACTACTTGTGGAGTTGAAAGATGTACTGGCATGGTGTAAAGGTCGCTGGCTTTGGTTCCAAATATCCATTCACCTTGTTTGTTTATTTCTGTATCAAAAAGCTTTAACCCTACAGGCATTGCAATGTATTGGGACTGAGGTGCAACTGCTGAGCTTTGCTGCCTGCTTGGCTCTCCCAGGGTACATAAAGAAATCCCGGGTCTGGAAGGATGGAGCAATTCTGGCATTTTGTTTCTTCTGGTTGGGTTTTTTGATTGTTTTTTTTTTTTGCTTTTCTTCCTCCCTCCAGCCAAACTCCAGTCACACTGGCAAAGTGAGCTGTACTTCACTGGATACCCTGTCTTAAAAAAGAAAGTAGCTTTTCCACTAGCAGAGGAAAAAGACAGGTCCCATGTGCATGGTCTTACTGCTTCTTTTTCTGAGCAAAGTCAGCTGATTAAGTGAAGTACCTGCTCTGTATACCCTCTCTGCTGTTACATGTAAGTACTTCCTTCATTTCCCATGACATTAATACAGCTCTGCACGTAATGCCATTTCCCCATGGCATTAATATGGCTCCGCATGTAAGGAAATAGGAGGCAAAGAGGAGCTGTGCAGAAGACTTCCTTGGGTTATCCTTTAGCTCTCACTGAAACAGGTTGGAAATTTCAGAGAGGAAATTTTTACACTGGCAAAATGCCAGACTGATTAAATMAAAATGAACCTCCCAGCAGAAATCAGATGAGTTTCTCAGGTTTCCAATGAGCTCAGTGGGCTGGTAGGCTGCTGCAGAGCCTGGTGACGGGGAGAGCCCCAGCTCAGTCCTGTTAGATCCACAGCTCCATTAGATAACTGGGTGTTAGTCACTGCTATCTTCATCTGGCTATGTCACTGCAAGGAATTCATCAAGCTGATGTAATCCACACCGGACCAAGCTCCTGGGTTGGGTGAGGAGGCTCTAAGGCCATGCTCTGCTCCTCGAGAGCCTGTAATGGAGCTCAGGAACCCCGGAGCTCAGAAGTCCTCTGCTTTTGAAAATACCTGAACCACCCTGAACAACACCCCACAACAAACTGATTCACAACAGGAAGATACCCACTCCAAAAATTACATTCAAAACACTTCAAGGTGGCAAGGAGGAACTCAAAGACAGTAATTTTGGGTTGCCTGTAACAACTTAATTCCACCTTGTGCGTAAAATCAACTCTCCATCCCTCTAGCTGTCTGGTCCTGTTCTCCTTTCTCCTCCCAGGCTGTCACCCAGTCTTTAAATGGCTTGGGGACCCCTGCCTGCCTTAAGGGGATAAATCTTGGAAGAGTCCAATTATTAATCTCTAGAAGTCTCTACTGAGTATACATGATTTCTCTTTCAATTTTCTTTCTTAAAAATAGATTAATAGTTTTATCCCCTTGTTTTTCAGCCTGAGGCAGAAAATCTAACAGAAATTTTCAGCTTGAATGATGAAAGTTTAGTGAAGCTATACCGAATGGGAAATAGGACTTTCTCCTGGGAAGTGCTGAGCAACCTTGGCATGAGGTGGGACTCAGGCGGTGCAGGGTGGACTGGCAAAGCATTCAGCAGAGCACTCCACCAGTCAGGCTGGTGAGCGGTGTCAGACCCTTCAGAACACTGCACTGAGTGTGTAAATGTGTATGATCTGCCCTGAGGTCTCAGGGAAGCAAGACTGATTCCTGGTTTCATGATATTTTCTATGTGATTGTTCCAGAATCTCCTTAACTTCCCTTTCCTTGCCATAAACCCCCAGTCTCTCATCCAAATCTTGATGTCATCTTCTCTCTTCCCTCCCCAGTGCCCCACTTCATCTGTTCCTATCAGATTGCCTCCCCTCTTGTCTGTGTGGATGCCAGCAGAGCAGAGCAAAGATATCACAGAAAAGAATCTTTTTGTCCTCTCATCTCTGCTGCCTCCTTCATTGCAAGGCTTCAGAAGCAGACCCACCTCTCACCTGATGTCTGTGCAAGTGTCCAGCACAGTGGGATGGATCTATAGAGAACTTCTCTTTAGTGACCTGGCAGGTGCTTTGTCTCTACTGCTTTTTAAAATTTATAATACATGGGATCAGTCTTTTATCCCCAAGAAAATAAGCAGATCTGCACTGTTTCCACAGAAGAGGCAGGGAAAGAGGGTGGTGATGAGCTGGCACTTAGCACCAGCCCCAGGAAAGCATGGAGCAGGGTCCCAGCACCCACACCTGCCTCTTGGGGTCCTAGCACCCCCACCTGCTTGCCTCCTGGGGTCCCCCAGCTCATGAGCCCAGACTGCACGGAGGTGCTGCTGCTCCACGCTGGCCTTGACATGGTGTCATCACTCTAGAAGCTGCAGTTTCTTCTCCTTGATCCCGAGGTCTCTTCCCCGATGAGAAGAACTTGTCTGGCAGTGCAAGAAAACAGTCTGTGCATGTGCTCTTTTGCAGTTACAGACAAGGTGACAGGCGTGCTATGCTGACTTAGGAAAACGAGCTGACAAGTTCTCATAAACAATAATAATAAGTAAAATAATATTTCATTTTCTCCAAATTAGGAGGGGTTTTTGTTTTGCTCTCAAAAATTTGCTGGTCCTCTGAAATGGATCAGTAGTGACATCCAGTGGCCATAAACTGAGACAGCTATAATAATTTTGGGTTGTAATAGAGTGGTCTGGATTTACCACTAGTTACACATATCCTAAAAATGTTCTGCATGCAAAAAAATGTATACAGTTTTTATAAGTACCACAGTCCAGGGAGTGAAGAAAAACACCATATCCACCCAGATCACCTTTTCGAGGGCTAGTGCAACAACTTCTTGTCCTTGGAGCTATTGCTCTGCTCCGACCCACATAATGAAGTATGTTCCTCCCATTAGGGCTGGCCTTTGGAAGAAGCTTAATTCACTCAACAAGGTATTTTGAAGTGAGTTAAAGGTAAAGGTCTTATGGAAGAACTTGGGTTGCCTATGCAGGTTGGCAGCTTGTTTTATCAGTTTTTTCAAAGGGCTTTGTGAGTCTCAGATGGTTTCTATTTATCTGGTCAGCTTCTTAGGCTTCTTTTGTCAATGCTGTCTGAGCAAAGGGGCCATCTGCACTGCACAGAGTCGTACAGATGTTGTGGTTTGTATATGATGGGGTGAGGGAACTGCTAATAATGCTTTTTTTAAGGGAAATGAGTATGATATACAGAGTTTCCCAGCACAGACACCAATTAAAACTTTCATAGCATTATTTCCAGAGATTTAGAAATGGCCACTAGATCTAGGTAGTCCAAGTCTAACTTGGTAATCCTACATCATGAGTGATTTTTTTCTACATCGTGATTTTTTTCTTATCATGTTATCATGGTGTTCGAACCCACAATGTGCTAAATAGAGCAAAGCGCATACTTCAAGCGTCCAAATAGCTCCCTGACCTTCAGCAAGCAGACACAGGAGCACTGTCTTGGATTGCAGCCACCCTGCTTCACTTCTTGCTGACCCAAGGTTGCAGAGTGACTTAGCTCCTGATGGGGAATACGCACCAGGCCACCGACGACTGAATCAGCTGGTTTGTACGATTTGGGGAACTTGGAGAAGACCTTGCTTCTCTTTCTCGGTGTGTTAGAAAAATACCGACCAGCCCAGCATGCGGTCAGAACAGCCCAGCGTGAGCCAGGCACAGAATATTTTTTACTGACTAAATGTGCACTAGGAAATGCTCAGCTCTCCCTCAGAGACAATAGGCTTTTCTTTAGTAAAGTGCTGACGCTGTGACTCCATAAAGTACACCCTCAGTAAAATACTGTTTCTCACTTGATCTCACTTGCAATTTAAGAAGTTAAATTTACACCCTCTCTGACAGCCCCGTGCCTCTCGCTCAATTTTAATCTGAAGCGACTGCTGCGGTTCAGTTCAGGGTTGGGAGAGATAATCAAGTTACTGTTGGTTGGAGAGTTACTGTGTGTTCGTCGAGGCTGGGGGTTCAACCACATGCATACTTCTAGACCCTCACAAACACACGGCAAAAATGCATTATCTTAAATCTTTTTTTTTTGCTGACATTTAAATGAACACATTTTTCCTCAAACATGTGACAGGCCAAGAGCATCTGGCTCCACTGACGCTCAGTAAGTAACTCATTACACTGCAGAAGCTCACTCATTTTTGAGCCCTGGGCTTTGGTAATGCTCTCGCCTGGTTTGTAGCACTGGTGTACTTGATTTGCGCTTGAGCCAGGGTATTATATTTAGGCGCTTGAGCAACAAATTTTGCACAGAGATCCAAACCTTTAATTCACAGCTATGGGAAGCGCTGGAGTAAACCCCCTGCTCGTTACTCATTGTTAGCACTTAGAATATGGATGCTTCGAGGAATGACAAAAAGTAGAGCCTAAAAACGTATGTATTGAAACTAAAAAACAGCGGCACATAAGCCAACCTTTCAGATCCTGCTGATGCTTTATCTGAGATAGCAGCCTGATAAAACATCCTACTTTTCTGTTTAGGATGGTTGCTTAAGGACATTACGATGACTGACATTTCTAGCATGTCACTTTTTGTTTTGTGATTGTCAGGATGGCTGTCATCTCTCTCCTTCTTCCATTTCTTGTAATGCTTGTTTATTTACGTGGTAATGCTTAGTCTTCTTTTGGGATTAAAAGATGCTAAGACTACAAATAAGACACAGATGGCAGCAAGCTCATATTATTTAACGGTAAAGCACCAAACACATGCAACTATTTATACTCAGCTAGTACTAACTAACAATCATATGGTAGATCATTCATATTAATTTCTAACAGAGGTGGGTATCTTCAGAAAATCTGGATTCTGCTCCTTACAGAAGATTTCGGGATGACTTCCCAAAAGATATCCAAGGAACTTACTAATACTGCAGCAGTAAAATTACCACCTCTCTCTTAATGTGCTGAACAGACCAAGAAGTTCATCATTATCTAGAAGTCTGATTCCTGCTAAGGACACAGACGAGGAAAGTAAGCAGTGCCTGTCTCCATAGATGCTCTGAGCTACTACATGTGAGCTACCACCTGGGTACCCTGCTGTCACGGGATGTGAAACATCCTATGAGCCAGGCGAGAGTGAACAGATTACCACTACCAGATGTCAGGATAACATCTGAGAAAAATATCAGGCTGCAAGGGAGGAGTTAAAAATGGAAAGCTTTATGTCATCGGTGCCGGGTTGGGTGACAGAGCAGGTTGGTAGAAAGGAAGGAAGAAGGGAGTAAGTGAGAATACCGGTCTTTAGCAGAGTCCTTATGAGGCAGTGTAAGTCTAGCAGGGGTTAATAGAAAGTAATAAGATTAAACTCAGCTGAACTCAGAGCAAATAGTGAGATTTGCTTTCTCAGAGGTTTGAGATTTGGAGCTTTGGCAGTTCACTAAGAAATGAAACCTTAAGAGGGGTGGTTGGAGTATTTTTATTATTATTATTATTATTATTATTATTATTATTATTAATCTTTCAAATCCCTGGCAGGGATATGGTCCTTAGGTGACCCACCTGCAGAAGAGGTAATATATATGGAGGGTGGCTGCTGGCTGAAAAGAAAAAAGGCTGTGGACTGGTCATATGGTGCTGCCCTGTCCTGGAGTGCGGTGTATTTCTGCCTGGGTGCCTTGGTCTTTCTCCAAGCTTTGAGGCTTCTTGCACCATGGGGAAGGATCCACAACAGCTACCTGCTGCTGGAGATACAGGGCACATAGATTTAGTCCTTACTATGTGTGGAAGAAGGAACTGGTTTGTTTGTATAGCCAGGAACTGATGGCTGTGTCTCCATTTTTAATTTTTTTTTTTAATTCCTGTAGCAAGAAATAAAGGTGGAATTCCTTGAGCTTCCTGGAAAGTAAGTTTTGTTGGAGGAAAACAGGGTTTTCTTTCTTTCCTGACAACTTCCCCCCYCMCCCCCCCCCCAAAAAAAAAAAGTAAATTAATGTTATAGCGTTGCCCAAATCCATTGACAAGGCCAGCTTGTGTTGACCATGGTTGAAACAATAAAACTCTATTGGTATCTGGTCTCATGTAGGCGCCTGGAAGGCAAGTACCAGGCCAAAGTAGGGGTGACTGTTAGCAATACAATCACCTCAGGAAGGCTGGAGCTCGCCCTTTGCCTCATTCTCCTAACCCTACCACCAAAAAAGAAAATAGTGTTTGTAGAAGGTGAAACAATACCTGACCTGTTCCCTTTTTTCCCTACAGGATTTCTTCATCCCTGTGCTGGAAAGCTCTGTCACTTTACACACTGGAAATCCAAACAATGTATAAGGATATACCTTGAGGAGCAAATACTGCATGGACCCTAAGTCTGTGCTGCAGCCCAGGTAAAGGCACCAACCCAGCTGCCAGTGAAGACATATGAGAAATACAGAGGGACTGATAAGGTACAAAACTCTTTATTAACTTACGCTAAAAAAAATTTTGCACCTGTCCAGAAAAGTCTCAGCTATTGAGACAACCAGGGAATAGGTTACTTGCTTGGTGGTGGTGGTGTCACCACAAGAAGTGGATCCCCCAAGGGGAGTGGGGGTGACTGGATTCAAAGCTGGGTTTAAGTGGACCTCTCCCAGGCTCTTCTGAATGCCTCCAAGTGTAACGTTTGCTGGCTATCTTTTATTTTCTCTCAGCTGTCCTCTTAGGACCTCTCTAGAAAACAGTTCATTGTAGCTTTACTTATCTACAGGTGAGGGAACTCAACTGAGCGGTGGGAAATGTACTTATGCTCTTCAAAAATTGTTAAGAAACAAGGGTTGTGCTCCCTGGTGATGGTAGCAGTTGCATCATTAGCCATAGATGAAAAAAAGGCATCTGATGCTGCATATTTTTATGCATGAGGTCAAGTGTCCTTGTGCTGATTCTAGCTCTATGGGGGCTCAATCTGGGGGCAAAAAAGGAAGCAGCTGAAAGTCCTCTTCATTGTAATGAGTGCTTGAGTTTGCCTACACAACTACAAAGCTTTCCTGTTAACATCAGTAAGTAGTACTGAAACCAACCATTTAGACAAGATATAATGGCATATTATTGCCTGTGAAGGAATTGCACTTAGGTTTTCCAGTACTCCTCTGTTGCTAGATTTAGTATCACATTACAGGAAGCCTGACTGGACAAACCTTGGCAAGGTCTAATGATCTGAAGTTCTTTGCTGTTCTGTTTCACAGGCTGACGTGCAGATGCTGATCTGTTTTGGAGAAAGTATGGGCTGGCTTTGCATCTTTTGCTATTCCAAAAGAACTAAGTTTTAGAGCCCCATGTCCTGGAAGAACTGGGATGCAGCTTTAGACTGTATTTTTTCTCCTTAAGCCAAGATTACTCCTGAATCTCCAGAAGAAGCTGTACAAAGGATCATGTATTTTTATTGTGCTGGTTAGTCAGTGAGGCTTTTAATGCCACAGGAAACCTGAGGGATGCAGCTATGAGTCTCTATGTGGCTAACTCCCGAGGCACTTAAGTAATGTCCTGGAATAATATGTTCCAGGCTTAGTTTAAAACAAAACAAAAAAACCCCACCACCCCAAACCCACCAAACAACAACAAAAAAGAAAAAAATAAAATCACAAACCCCAGTATCTGTAATATGAGAAGACAGAGGGTTCCCTCCATTCTTACCTACATGAAAATGTATTTTCTTTGATTATGAGCATCCTCTACGTGCTTTTTAATCCACTCAGCCGTGTTAGTCTACAGTATCTCTTTAGCAATAGCCTGTTTGGATCTACGTGTCCAGCAAAATCTTGCAAGTTACTCCTTGGCATCTTTATTGCATTTACAAATAACAGGCTATGTTTTTCAAGTTCTCCGCCTGCTACTTCATCATAGTGCACAAGAACATACGCACTGTCTGCCAGACCAGCTCAGGACTTAATTTCCTTAGATGAGCTAATCAACAAACAGGCGCCAGCTAAASCAGAATGAACCAAGGAAATCTCAGAAAAGTCAGTGGGAGTTTTCTTCTCAGACAAAAATAAGAAAAAAGAAATGCATGAGATTTATTGAGCATGAAATCTTCAGATGCTAAGGACCAGATATTGCAAATTCTCACCATCCATCACGAAATCTGGACTAGAGAAGCACTAAGTACATCAGTGGTATTGCTGAAACTATTAACAGTTGGGTCCCATGTGTATGCAGTGGGCTATGGAAAGGAGATGCCCTTGCATGAAGATAAGCATTCCCCAGAAAAGCTGTGAAGCTGAACTCTTAATTGCTACCAAGAATCATTTTTATATTGTTCACCAAACCCCGGTGCTTCTAAATGCTTCTCTATTAGAAAAGGGTACTTTGTATTGTCGGTAAATGGGATAATAAGGAAGTGTGAAAGATGAGTCACCAAGCCACAGGGAAAGAAAATGTAGTGTGAGCAACCGCAGCACCCTCACTCGCCCTGTGGTCCTTCGATAGAGCGTAACGCAGTTTTCTGCAGCCGTGGCCTCCAACAAGAGCTATATTCAGCTCACTAGTGCGGATGAGAGTTAAGGATATTTATTCCTGCCACAGATGTGCCTACACAACCTATCTAAACAGCTTGTAATTTTACTAAGTACATTTATCCTGATTTTACAGGTGTGACTTTAAGGCTTGAAGAGCTAAGCCCCATCTTCTCACAGGATTCAGGTGACAACATACCTTCTGAAGATATGAAGCGACTTAGCYGAGGTCTGTGGTGAGAGTTAGGGCAGGAATCTTGGCATTGCTGTCTAACAGGGCTGTCCTTCTCTCCATGTTTGGTATCCAAATTGTTATAATACTGTCCTTGAATGTCGGGATGGTGCAGATTCAAAGCAAAACCACCCTGGAAGCTGGGCAAGTTGAGCCCAGGCACAGAATAACACAGGAGCAAAATGTTGAGCCAGAACGATGAGTAAGGAGGGAAGACGGGCCTGTGCTGCTGAATTCTGACAGAAACCTATTTCTGTAGATAACACTTGTGTCAAAAAACCAAAACAACAACAAAACGAAACACAAAATGCAAACCAACCACAGACCGTGATATCACTGCTAATGCTACTAAAAGCTAAAAGTGGGGGAAGTAGAAGGGAAGAGTCAACAGTGTGTGGTAGAGCAGCAATAACTTGTTTTTAAATCTTCATTGCATCTGTGACCTCCTCCTTCACTTAAATTTGAACCTGTGCTTGCTCTTAATGGCACCTGTCTTGTGTCAAGTGAACAGTCTCCCCTGGTAAATGCATCTATCCAATAAAAGATGCTACAAAGAAAGTTACTGTGGGAAGAGTCACGCTGATGAGAGTAACTGTAGGAAGCAAAGAAGAACTTGGCCTTGTGAAAAAGCAATATTTTCACTGTTCTGAAAGGGTTTCACAAATAACTTGGCATATACTTTGAAAATGTCCTTGACGGTGCCCTTTTAACCAACGAGAAAGCAGGCAAGCTCATGTTACAGCATCAGATATGCTGAGCAACTGGTGCGGAGGAAGTATTAATGCCCACAAATCTCCTGTGTAAAATCAAACACAGACAATTACCTTGGTTATGAACCACGGTGGTGTAACAGGCTTCAGCTAGCAGCCTGTCCAGCTGCTCTTTGGCACGGATCCTGAACAGACCTTGCAGTTGGTCCTAAATCTTCAGATACTTTCCTCCTCCCCCACCCGCTTGGCTAGTAGCCCTACCGATTACATTAAGCGTTCACATAGCTGCTGATGGCTGCCCTTTTCCTAGAGATATGGGCAGCTCGGCCAAATTGCCATTGACAGGCTCTCTCCCAGGCTTTCCCAGTAAAACAGCATAGGGTATAAGTGAAAGGGAGACACAGTCCTGAAGAGGGAGAACTTCATAGACAATCACCATCCAGAACAGAGCTGTAATTAGCTGAAGAAATCTGTGCTCCCCTCCTAACAGAAGGGAAAGAGAGGAACCCCCATACATACCAGCTCCCCCCACCCCAGGCAATTCTGTTGCACAAATGCATCTCTCTGAGTATCTCTGTTAAAGACCTCTGGTCTCCCTTGAAGAGATCTAGCATGGGACAGAGCTCACTCCTTTTAACTATCCATGGACACCCTGTTCTTGTCAAGGCCTGTTGTCAAAACCCCACTCATTTTTTTCCTGCCATCCTTCTTACCATGTAATTTATACATGTTTACCTGAGATTCTCTTCCCCTGCCTTTGACATCCTTTGTGCCTAAGCCGCTCCAGAGATTGAGCAGAGGTGTGTGTATATTAATAGAGTGGATAACGGATGAGTACATGCTCATGCTCCCTGGCTCATGCTCCCTCCAAAGTAGATCATTTCTGCATGGTACAAACAGTATTGCCAGACTATGTTCTAAGCATTTAAGCTAATGAAACAAAGATTAGCATCTCAGAAGTCTAGTAACAAACTTAGGAGGATTGTTTTTTTTACCCAGTATGCGTATCTATGTATTATTAATGAAATCCAAGAGTTTTGCAGTATATACCTCTATTACTCCTATATCACTCCTGTGTACGGCAGTGTATAAATTATTCCTATTATTGGCCCTTGCTAGTTGTCTCTTAAGAAGTTAACAATGAAAAAGAGCTTTCTGTTCCTTCCAGAAATGAGGCCCCACTACCATGCTAAGCAGGGGGCTGAGCTTAGCCCGCTYTCTACCTGTTTTACCTGCCTGAAATCTGCATTCCCCCTGTAAACTGCTTTGCCTTGTGTAAGKGTGAGAAACCAGGGGAAAGCGACAGGATTACCCCGAGATAACAAAGAAAAATGCTGGGTGTGAGGAGCTCTGGGAACCCACACCAACCCTAACTCAGTCTTTATGCTGTAATCAGCAGGGGATGAAGCTCTGGGGAAACAGGTCTGAAGGTGGGGTATGCAAGAAAAACCCACATGCTGCTTAATTTCTCAGAAAAATATTATCGTCCTTCCTGCTCCTCCTCCAGAAGCAGCCATTTCTGATCCCTGAGATAAACCCAA
This sequence comes from Phoebastria nigripes, assembly GCA_035582835.1. Classification (NCBI taxonomy): domain Eukaryota; kingdom Metazoa; phylum Chordata; class Aves; order Procellariiformes; family Diomedeidae; genus Phoebastria; species Phoebastria nigripes. Next base: position 949,257 of record JAYKAV010001964.1, on the reverse strand, counting down.
CTATTTCCTGTTGTTCTTCCTCTCTTAACCAAGCTCTGCTCCCGCAGCGGCTCCTCCGCTGCAGCGCCTGCGGCAGTGTTCACGGGGGCTCGGGGAGGTGCCTTCCAGCTTCCTCCTCCTCCTCCTCCTCCTCACCACCTTACCTGCTAACTCTGCCTCCCCCAGCCCCGCTCCCAAGCACAATGTGCCTCCCCAACCTCTTGTTTTCTACCCTTTTTCCATTGCTTGTGTGCTATCAGTTTGAGGGATCTTTGGCCACAACCTGCTCAGGTTTTCCTCGTTAGATTCTTTCTACTCCCGTACCCCTTCCTCCTCCTCCCAAGAGGAGAGGGAGCTCTTACAGGTCATTTTCCAGACCAGCTGCGTGTTGATAAATAATTATGCAATATTTAGTGGATATTTACTGACTGCAAAGGAAAGCAAGCCTGCAGTGATCTGTGGAAAAACAAGGCAGGGATCATCTTTTCAAGCCTCGACAAAGGAGTTTTGTTGGATGACTAGCTCACAGCAGCATCTGCAGTGGAAACAGTTAATAGTTGTATTTAAAAAAACATGAACATGAGACTAAGGTAGAACATTTAAAAATAACTGTTCTTAATGTTGCTACGGAGACCTTTATTATAGCCATTGTACGTGATGTGCATTGATTATATTCCACGTAGGTAACATTTCTCTCTCAGACTAGTAGAAGCTGACAATACTCCCACTTGTACGAGATGGTATGTAGGAACACACAGGTTGTGGAACTAAACAACAGTTGAGAGGAGGTTTACTCGGTTTTTCAACTCTTAAAAATTTGTAGATGTGCAGTTTTAGTCCTCCATTAACAGTTTTTCGCCCTTGCAGATATCCCTTGTTTAACACATTCTGCCTTTTCTAAAGCAGAAGTGCTTAGTAATTGGGGTGATAAACACAGCAATCCTATTATAAAAATAATGGCTATCATTCATGTGGGTGGCAGTGCATGCATCTGGAGCTCCCTCAGTTAAATCTGAGTAGTTTCAACACATGGCATTCAAACAAAAACTGTATTGACTGCATTAAAGATTTTATTTGTCTTCAAGCCTAGTTGATTAGGTCACAGTACTGAAAGCAGAAAATGTATATGCTGGTGCTCATGTAGCTACATGGGCTGCTTTTTTTAAATGCTTTTGAGAAAACGCTGCTGATCAAACGYGGTTAAGTCAAAATCTTGGCAAAAAATCTCCAAGTTTTCATTACCATATTCTAAGCTTTACCCATTCCAATAAAAATAACGGTATTCGGAAACGCAGCCCTCACAGAACTTCAGTTTCACTTTTTATATGACAGTTTTCATCCTCCTGGCTTTTTTTTTTTAATATTGACTCGGATTAAATAACCTTGTACGGATGACAAATTTTAGCAGAAATTATTCAGGAAGCCAAGCTTCTTTAGGGCTTATTTCAGAGAAGTTTTAAATTTCATATTGAAAATATTTACTTCAGTTTTTCCATTTGTTAGACAGAGAGCTCAATAAGTAAATTCAAACAGAGGTGTATAGGCTGCATTTCAGGCAGCTGTGGTTTTAGAGACACGCTTCTAAGATTATTGGAATAACTGAAAAGTTGTAGGCTGGTAGTGGGAGGAATTCCTAATTTGCTGCAATACTGAGGACAACAGACAAGTTCCTCACTTCTTTTAGCCTGCAGACTAGAATTTCACCTTCTCAGCCAATACAGTATCCTCAGTATCACTGAGTGCCCGGGAAAAAAGAATGGAAACAGAACAGAACCAAAACTGTATGAATATCCATGAGTTTTGCCTTCTGGCTTAATGAAGCTACAAGAGTACAGTTTGTCTGAAAATGGGGAAATTCTTCTTCAGTCAAGAGGGATTTGAATTTTTTTCCCTGTCAGTAGTTTGGAAGTGAACATGAAGTACACTGATGTAAATCACATTTCTGCCAGAGGTTTTTATCTATTTTTACTGATAATCCAAACATTAGAACAACACCCCCCACCCCTAATATTTTTCCTAATTATTTTTCTTTATTATTTTTTATACTTTCCTTGTGTAGGCAGTTCACTTAGCCCATTCCTCTGCAGTGTCTTATGCACAAACAAGGCAGAAAATGTGAAAAACTTATGGGCCAGACTCAGTGTCGAAGGATAAGGCCAGAGCTGTTACTACAGAGATAATACAGTTTTCCAACTTGCAAAATGTTTGTGAAACTACGAGTTGCTTCTGTCCTTTCAAATGTCACTTTTTGAGTGTGAAACATGAGGTCGTGTTTCTGGGTGAATTTAAATTTGGCTGGTGTTTGCCTTGCTCTGAACAGACTCCAAACAGAAGCAGCGCAGACAGCGTAGTATGAAACCAGACTATTAAATAAACTCTAAAGGGAGAAAGACAGGAATTGTAACGTTATGCTTTCTCACCTGAAGCGTGTTGCTAATGGTATTTACAGAGATTTCAGTAATATAGCTATTTGTCTTACATAGTTGAACAGAGTAACTTATGTTATTACAAGCCGGAGAAGTGGGCCTGTGTGAACCTCATGAGGTTCAACAACGCCAAGTGCAAGGTCCTGCACCTCAGTCGGGGCAACCCCGGTATCGATACAGGCTGGGGGATGAAGGGATTGAGAGCAGCCCTGAGGAGAAGGACTTGGGGGTACTGGTGGATGAAAAGCTGGACATGAGCCGGCAATGTGTGCTCGCAGCCCAGAAGGCCAACCGTATCCTGGGCTGCATCAAAAGAAGCGTTGAGGGAGGTGATTCGGCCCCTCTCCTCTGCTCTGGTGAGACCCCACCTGCAGTACTGCGTCCAGCTCTGGAGTCCTCAGCACAAGAAAGACATGGACCTGTTGGAGCGGGTCCAGAGGAGGGCCACGAAAATGATGAGGGGGATGGAACGCCTCTCCTATGAAGAAAGGCTGAGGGAGTTGGGGTTGTTCAGCCTGGAGAAGAGAAGGCTTCGGGGAGACCTTATTGCAGCCTTTCAGTACTTAAAGGGGGCTTATAAAAAAGATGGGGACAAACTTTTTAGCAGGGCCTGTTGCAACAGAACAAGGGGGAATGGCTTTAAATTAAAAGAGGGTAGATTTAGACCAGATACAAGGAAGGAATTTTTTACAATGAGGGTGGTGAAACACTGGAACAGGTTGCCCAGAGAGGTGGTAGATGCCCCATCCCTGGAAACATTCAAGGTCAGGTTGGATGGGGCTCTGAGCCTATGGCAGGGGGGTTGGACTAGGTGACCTTTAAAGGTCCCTTCCAACCCAAACTATTCTATGATTCTATGATTCTATTACCAATACGTAGCCCAGATTGATATGTATTACATATGCATATATATGTATATGTATTACAATATGTAGTCCAGATATGTGTGCAATGATTATTATTTGTCATTAAACATAGTCTTCGGGCCATCTCCTGAAGAAAAACTACTTGAGTTTGTGCAAAAATGTGTTGTGAAGGGAATAACTACATGTGTAAAGATTAGCCATGGGAACTCGCATGCATCTTTTCATTCTCTGAATATAGAAGCATCAATACAGGCATGGGAAGACTGTTGTGAAAACCTGTTAGTAGGAAGGTACAGAAATGAGAATATGTAAATAAGTGTTTCYGCTTACCTTTCCTGAGCTTCCTGCCAATACAAAAGATCACGCAACAAAAAGCCAATCTACTTTTCCATGCTCAAATGGCCTTGAGTTCATACAAGGAATGGAGTTGAAATGGCCATCTTCCAGCTTTGCAGTGGGAACTGAGGAAACTGTTTCTTTACTTAGTGCTTGTCAGACTCATCTCTAAAATAGGTATTTTTTGACCCCCATCAAAATGCCTGGTCTAGCTTCCACTGCCTGGAACAAGTTATTTTCATTTTAAACTGTTAGGTTGGGAGGAGGGGGCGCTGACCAAACGGGAGAGAAAATGGAAGGTCCTCTTCAGGCATCTGTGAAAGGTTCAGCTCTGCAAACATGTTTAGGTATGCTGAGATGGACAGCTTTTATGTACAGCCCTATGCGGATGCCTATAAGCAGTGAGAAGCCCGAGGAGTCCCAGCGTGGCAGTACAAAGGCATGGCTGCCCACTGCACATGACCACACCTTCTCCATAGAGTAAGTAGATGAGCTGACCAGTGAAGTCCTTTTTTTCCTTTTTAGTGGCTTGATATCACATATGAAACTTAGAAGCAATCAGAGAGGCAAAGGTGAATAACAGAGAAATCCCAGAATCTTCTTAGAATCATAGAATAGAATCATTAAGGTTGGAAAAGACCTCTAAGATCATCAAGTCCAACCATCAACCCAACACCACCAAGCCCCACTAAACCATGTCCCTAAG
>JAYKAV010001964.1:911426-934037 GCA_035582835.1 Phoebastria nigripes | reverse complement strand
GGTTTAGATTGGACATTAGGAAAAATTTCTTTACTGAAAGAGTGGTTAAACATTGGAACAGGCTGCCCAGGGAAGTGGTGGAGTCACCATCCCTGGAAGTATTTAAAAGACGTGTAGATGAGGCACTTAGGGACATGGTTTAGTGGGGCATGGTGGTGTTGGGTTGATGGTTGGACTTGATGATCTTAGAGGTCTTTTCCAACCTTAATGATTCTATGATTCTATGATTTATATCTTACCACCAGTAACAGCAGAGCCTGATAAAATACCATTTATGTAGTATTTTCAAAATTTGCTCATCAGCAGGAAATGGAAAAGAGGTTCTAGGAAGTCACAGAACTCCCACAAAAACAGATTTTATCTCTTTGCCCCTCTCCAGGGCAATTTATTAAAAAAATCACCATCCACCTGCCTATTTTTGAAGACACTAAATGTCCTTTTTTTCTCATCACTCCTTGTACTTTCCTCGGGCAACTAAGCACCCAACGAAACCGGTCACCTTCCCACAGGCGGGACGTTCTCCCTCTCCGTCCCCCTGCTCAGCGGTGATGCCTTTACTGCTGCGGGCGACGTCATCCCAGACACCCGCCTCGACTGACACTTAACGGCACTCAGGTAAACTCCCCACCCAGCCTTCTTCTGGCGAAGTAACGAAATAAACTCAGCCGCAGTCACGGCCCTGCTCGTTCACAGGCGACGGCGGGGCAGGGTCGGCCGCCGCAGAGCCCCCCCTCGAGCGACCGTGCCGATGGACGGGCTTTGGAGAGAGCTCCGTAGGCTCGCGCGCTTTGTGCGTGTGTCTGTGCGCGCCCGTGTGCCCCGGGAGCGGGTCGCTGAGGAGAGCCGCGGGCCTCCCGGCCTGCCCGCCCTCAGCCCCCTCAGCCCGCCGGGCCGCCCACAGCGCGGGCGGAGACGCTCCCCGCGCGCATGCGCCCGCCATGCTGTGACGCCACACCGCGCGGCGCCGTGACGTACCCGGCGAAGCCTTCCCGTCTCCGCCAATGGGGCCGCGCGGAGGGGAGGGCCGCGCCGCCGTTGGCTGGCCCCGCCCCCGCCCCGCCCCCTGCCCGCCGCCGCGGGGAGGGCGGTGGGGGGACCCGGATGAGGCAGCCTCGGGCGGCCGCGGCCGTTAAACGCCGGCCTGCGGGCGCGGCCCCCGCCATGGCGGCGGCGCGGTGAGGGCAGCGCGCTCGGGGCGCGGCGCGGGGCGCGGCGAGGATGCTGCTGGTCTATGTGATCCTGCTCTCGGCGCTGGCCGGCTGCTTCCTCACGCTCCTGCTCCAGCTCCTGCTCCTCTACAGGAAGAAGCCGGAGCCCCCCGGGGCGGCCGGAGCCTCCGACGGCCTCGTCTACGCCCGTGTCGCGGCCGACCACAGCCTCCGGGACTACCTCCAGGGCTCGGAGCCGGCCGGCAGCCAGGCGTCTCCGGAGCCGGCCCCCGGCCCGGCCCCGGCCTCAGCGCCGGCCGCCGCGGCGGCTCCCGCCGCCGCCCCGGGCCCGGAGCTCAGCGCCAAGCAGCCGCCGCCACAGCAGCAGCAGCCGCCAGAGCCCCCTCCGGCTCCCTCCTCCCGCGAGGAGACGTGCCACTTCCTCAATGCTATCTTCCTCTTCCTCTTCAGGGAGCTCAGGGACACGGCCCTGGTCAGGAACTGGGTCACCAAGAAGATCAAGGTGGAGTTCGAGGAGCTGCTCCAGGCCAAGATGACGGGGAAGGTGCTGGAGGGGCTCAGTCTCAGGGACGTCTCTCTCGGCAACGTCCTGCCCGTCTTCAAAGCTGTCAAGCTCATTCGGCCGGTGGTCTGCAACGAAGAGGGCTGCCCCGAGGAGCTGGGCTTTGAGGTAGACCTGGAGTACAACGGTGGCTTCCACTTGGCCATCGATGCCGACCTGGTCTTTGGCAAGTCAGCCTACCTCTTTGTCAAGATCTCCCGGGTGATGGGGAAGCTGAAGCTGGTCTTCACGCGCCTGCCCTTCACGCACTGGTCCTTCTCTTTTATGGATGACCCTGTGATACTGTTTGAAGTGAAGTCTCAGTTTGAAGGGAGGCCCATGCCTCAGCTCACTTCCATCATTGTGAACCAGTTCAAGAAAGTTATTAAGCGCAAGCACACCTTACCCAATTATAAAATCAGGTATGATGTCCTGCGTCCTCAATGTTACTTTGGGTGGCGTGCGTTAGAATTGCTGTTTTGCTCTTAATCGGTAAAAAGAGAGATTTCTGTTGGCACTTCTACAGTAGGGGTACTTGTACATTGCTTGTCTGATATCAAAAGCTTTCCATGAAGGTAAGCATGGTTTTCCATTTATAATAGGTGAAGAAGCCATTGCACAGTGGGATTGTGACATGCCCTGAACTACATGTAACTAGGTGGCAGAATTAGTAGGTATCAAAAATTTTGGGATCCTGTCAGGTGTCCAACAACAGGACTATGATATCCCTCTTYGGAAGAGGTAGAAGGATGGCTCTGTGGAACAGTGTGTGGGTTTGGGGTGTCCTTCTCCCAAGCTTCTGCCACTGGTGAGCCACCTGGGCAAGACTTGCGGCTTATGCTTACCTGTAGAGGCAAGGTGGTGGTTACTTAATGTGAGAAAGGATAAAGTTCACTTTAGGGAATATTTTTTACATCCCATGATAGATGGTGTCCTCTTCCTTTTCCATCTGCTGAATTTTGTCAGTAACTTTGGGGAAATCTAAAAGTTGATAAGAGAAGTATTACCACTATTGTGGTAAGTAAAACTTTGGGGGAAGTCTTGGGTTTTTTTGTCTTTTGTTGTAAGATAGTATGTTTTCTCTTTTAAATGCACACACTGCAGCACAGATTGCATTATATATTGACTATAATGAAATGTTCAGTGATATTTCTGTAGCAGAAGTGGCAAGTGGCTCTTTACTTTGATTCCACCCTCATTTCTGATTAAAAGATACAGAATATCTTGCACTGTTCAGGTACCATGTTCCCTTTCTGTCATGTGTCTTACCATTCTTAGGATACCATGTTTCGTTTCTCTTGTTTATTCTTTGTAGTTTGTATTATGTGTTAAGTAAGGATTTTTGTTTTGTTTACCACATTCTTCTGCAATAAGCCTTTTCTCTGAAATTCCTCAGAGATGAGTAACTGAAAATGCCTGTTTGAATTTTGAAGTGTAATTAGCTTTGCAATGATGTAATTTTTAAAGCCTTTTCAGCTGGTTCTTCTGCAATTGAATTTATAAGAGTTCTCATGAAAATGGGTGTGTAAAATATCCAAGATTTAGAAAGCCCTGAAAGGGCAGTAAGTAGTTTATTCAAGTAATGTGGTGGTCCTTTCAAATTTTGAGGTACTAAATTGCTCTCCAGAAGGCCCTGGGCAGCACTGAAGCTGTCAAGGGCAAGTTGGCTTCCATTCTCTTACTGTATTGGAAAGAGACTGCAGCTGTTAACTGTGGAGAAGAGCCTGAAGGAGAGGCTGGGATAGCACAGTCGTGGTGCAGAGTGAGCACTCTTGGCATAGCTAGAAAGAGCAAGTAAAGCAAATGATCTTTACACTCTCTAGGCAAGTTTTTAGGGTGCCTGTGGAACCAGTGATGATGTGCTGCTCCCCTTCAGCAGAGGAAGACAGACATCTTCATTTTTCCTATGGGAGATGCACCTGGGCAGTAGGGTGCTTTTATCATTTAGTTAGAGGTAATGAATTTTCCAGTTACTTCTCACACTTTATGTGCCAGAAAGAATGGATGAGGCATGTGTGAGCCACTGACATGTTGAAGGGACGGGAGGGGAAAATAAGAAAAGAAGCAGAGCGCAGTGTTTGGGACAGAAATGAGTAGAAGTGTGAGGGTAGAAGGTAACTGACACTAAGGACAATATAGGAAGCATAAATTATTATAGAACTAAGAAGAATGAACTGTTATTTTAAAACATTCTCTTTAAGTTACAAGGAATTGGAAATTTGTGAATGCTTGAGAGGGAAATACAGTATCATAGCTGGTTTTCACACTAGATAGTAGGCTGGTAGCACAGGGGCAAATGTTCAGTGAAACAGTGTCCAATCCTGTATATGGTGCTTTTGACCTTTAAATTTTATGCCATGTTCTGAACGTGTCATTCTGACCCACTGTGTTGTGAAGGGGGAAGGCAGGACACTAAGCTTAAGGCGCATAAATGAAATAGTCCTAAGGAAGGAAGATTGGGTCATTGGTGTCCTAACTGTCTAGAACTTTCCCTTTAAAGCTTCAAGTGGGAACACAGACCCCTGCATGGGAACCTTTAGCTGTCCATGAACCTTTAGCTGTCTACAGTTGCCCAAGGAACTGCCTGGAACACAGGCTGAAAACATGTAGGTAGATCCCTAGACAGCAAAACTTGGTAACAGCCAGATAGTAACAATACACTCTTACATGGTGGTATAGTTGAGAATTGAGGCATTTTGGTTTAAATGGTATGGAGAACTGATTTGGAAAATCAAGCCCCCTRCTGATAAGATGTGAGATTTGGTAGTTTTAATAAAATTTGTAAGAGTACCTTGGCTTGGGATTATGGTATGTTAATATATTCCTTAGCAACGAATGTATAGGAAGAAGTCAGGAGAGTTTCACAACTGCTTAATAACCTGCTACCTTACTTAGAGCTTAACAATTTCTCATCTACAGGGAATGTGCTTATCCTCTCCCCATTTTTTTTCCTATGGCCTATATGCCTTTTAAGTACATAGTCAATGCTTGCTTCCATGTGTAGTTCAAAACCTTTTTGATGTCTCCCTACTCTTGCTCAAGTAACTTTATAAATAAATCTTTGAGTAGCAGTAATTACAACCTTGTAAACAAAATCACTTGGAGTGTGGGAAGTTCTCTTTTCAGCTGGTTAAAGGGGCACTTTGTTACCCTGCTAGCTTCCAGACTGAAGTCCACAAAGGAGTTCTATCTTGTTTCAAGATGCTAAGTAGCATTAAAAATTAAAATATGCCATTTTCTTTGCCTTTTTTATTAGGCGACTTCTAGAGGTTATTACTTGGTAGTGAATGGCATAAGAAGAGGACTTTTACCAATAGTTGATTTCGAACATCCTGTAACTAAGTTTGCGTAAACCGCATCCCCCTGCCCCCTGTTATTTAATTGTAAAATACTGCATTAAAAAAATAAGTGTTGTGTCTTCATGTGTGTATTGTCTGTTGCTACAGCCAAATTACTACACACATACTTTTGTATTCTTTCCAGTTATGTACACAATTTTGTGCAGCAAAGCAGTGATTAGTAAGATCATCTTCTTTTGTAGCATCCATTGCTAGGAGTGACTTTGTGTGATGTGCATAACTGTAGCTTGAAAGTAGAAGAAAGCATCTTGCATTCCTGATGCACTCTTAAATGTCTATGAGGGGAGGCAATGTAGACCAGTAAGTGCATTTTAAAGTTTGTCTAGCATTTTATGTACAATTYTCTCCATAAAAGCAATTGTCTACTAATTGTAAAAGGAGGGATGCACTTTATGTCTAAACAAGTAAGTAGTAATTTGTGTTTTATTCTAATAATGTGTAATCACTTTTCTTTGGTGCTTTAAGAAACRTGTTTGTGTCTGGCAAAACACCCTATTTTGAAGCTGCTCTGCCATTGAATGGCAATTGCTATCTCATGTAGTAGAATTTGGTTAAATCTCTGGAAGCAAGGCTGGTGGTAAAATTCAGTGAATGGTAGGCTTTTCTTTTTTCCTCTTCTCTTTTTTTGTCATCATTGATTAAAGGATTTGTGCAATTCAATTGGTAGTAGCAAGAGTTACTGCTGTTTCATAGCTAACTTTAATCATAATGTGTTTATTGTTGCTTTGTAATAGAAATGCAAACAGCTTTTCTGAAAGCATTGTGGTCTGTCAGAAGTTTCTTGTTCAGATGTGGAGAAGATCTAAAATGACAGTTTTTTTTTTTCTTCTCCAATATACGTGAGTGCTGGTGCACTCTTGAGAAACTAGATAACTGTGAGTCAAGATTTTTTTTTAATAACTAGCCCTAACTTCAGTAAGGTAATGAAGAGTTGTAGTTATCATTTATTTGGCTCTACATAAGCCATAACTCTATTTTGATGTGAATTAACTGTTTAAATTATACCTTTTTTTAGTTCTAAGACAAGTTGACCAGTGGCTGGAGCTTGAGAATGAGCATGGTAAGCCTTGACTTTGCCATTGGTTGCTTGTGATGTCAACTATTGGTGTTCTGCAGGGCGGCCACTGACCTGCCAGCTGTGTCTCTCTGTCCCAAAATCTCTAATGCTGTCACTCTCAGGAACCATATTTAGTCAGTCTTGCCTGTTGGCATAGCTTGACTTGGCATTGGATATTTCATGTAGGTTTCTTTTACTAGAGCAGGATGGTAGATAAACTCTACGTTGTGCTGATAATTGGTTATGTAGCAGCCTGAATCCAACCTTTGGTTTTTCATTATATATGCTAGAACAGTTCTTTAGAAGTAGTACCATAGACATTGTTCATGTTGTTTTTAACTTTCTATTTCATGTCCTTTTAATAGTAGCATAAAGCTGTTAGCACTAAGCTGTAGTTACTAGCATTGCCATAGTGTGTTTAGTATTTAGAGATGTGTAGTAAGGACTATTTCAGGTGTCTATCTCCTTGCTTGCTTGTGCTGTTGCAGATGTCACGGGTTCATCTCTGTTAGTTCTCTAACGAGCTGTACCTTGCTCATTAACCTATTACTAAGCTGCTTATTGGTGGCAACCTTGATATTCCCCCCCATCATATCAGGTATATAGGTACACTAACTAGGCTGTATTTTCTAGCCTATTCTTAAGTCAGCTGTAGTTTTGTTGTTTGGAACAGGTCCTGATCTCGCTTTGCGTATGTTTTGGAGAGCTTTGGGTTTTGGGCTCTTTCTAGACAATAAAAATACACGTTGCCATAATGAAGATACAGAGCCCTTTGTGTGTATGTAAAGGGTGAGGAGGAAGTACTTGAAGTCTAGTCTCCCTCCAGAATTTAATTTCCTGGTATTTCTTAATCAATGATGTAAAAAATCTGACAGCTGCTGATTTTTTTTTTTTCTAAATTTAAGGTCTTCCAAGTTCATCCATTTAGATTCTAAGCAGATTAGGTATTGCCTAATCAGTGAGGTAGTTCTGTATATTTTAAGAACACTTGGTTTCTCAGTTTGTTATGTTTAAAAAAGCTAATATTTTGTATTGATACTAGCCTGTTTGAGAAACTATACTTTGCTTTATTTTAATGCATGCTACCACAGAGTGGAATAACTTTCTTTTCTTTAGAAGTAATCTCACAAAGGATTACTTCTAACATTTCTATATCAGGTATTTAGATGATCTCCTGAGGTCCCTTCCAACATGAATTTTCCTTGGAACTGATCATTTGCAATATAGTTAGTTAAATAGTTTTATGCTTTATTTGGAAGCTGGGSCTATATTGAATTTCACTGGGAAGAACCATTAGACAAGCCTATTTTAATTTACCATTATAGAATGCAATTTGAGAGTTACACAGCAGTTTCTTATTTTTGGCAAAACTTAAGCTGAGAAGTAATGTAAGTAGCTATTGATTTGAAGTGTGTTTTATAATAGAAATGACTTCATAATATGGTAATAAAGGTATTGGAAAAAGTATAAAATTTWAAAAAGTATATATTATTCATATGATGAGGTTATATTCAGAAATGCCAGAAATAATTGTGGAGATTGGGATTGTGAGCATGTCTAACTTCAGAAATCAGCAGTCAGTAGAGATACCTACTTTTTCTACAGCTTCTGCAAAGGGAGAGGATGTGGAGATTCTTCTCCTGAGTGGACTTCTACTGTAGTTGTGATATGAACCTCTCTTATTAGTTAAATCTGTAWGGCACTCCTTTTTCCTTTCAGCAGCAACAGGAATGAGAACTTGGAAGAGGAGGCTTTTTTTTTCTTTTTTTAATGCCATGCCTATTCTAGGTGCAAAAATCTCTCCTATACAGGATTTGAGTCCTTTTCTGCTCTGCAAAAATTGATGATAAAGCAGCACTGTGATACTGGCGGGTTTTCAGACTGTTCCAGAGAGGTAATACTCTGAATGATGCCAGCAYAAAGACTTGTTCCGCTAATGGCAAAGCGGCGATAATTGGAATCAGTAGATCTGTCTGTAGACAGTTCCATGCTTGGAAGATTATCTTTGTAGTGCATGGACAAGTGGTTTTTTTATTCATACAGGAGTTAGATAAATGGATCTGTAGGCAATCTGACACACAGTAAATAAAACCARACCCCAGAACAGTAAATATTTTCAKTTCTTCAAGGGTGCTAGATGTATAGAAGGAAGATTTTGTAGTGCAGAGCTTTTTACTGTCTTTGTTTTGGGAGTGGTCTATCTCAGATGTACATTGTTTCTGGAGGGTCACTAAAGACATGTTTCTTCAGATTAAATGAAAGTATGTGGTACAAAGTATGTATGTAAATCTCCTTATGTAGATATCAAGTTCAAAACCTATTGGTTCTAGGGGTTTTGAAACCTTTTAGTCTTCTTCCCCAGCTCCAGCACTTCACAGGCTTTCACGCTGGAAAGATCTAATTCTGAAAGAATGCCRATTTAAAACCCATTCATTATAAAGTCAGATTTAATAAATGACCAGCCATATATTGGACATTTCCCAGTATACAGGTGGCATTCTTTTCAGGTTAAGTGTGAGCCTTTTCCTGTGACTAGTCAACAAATGTTACATTAGCTTTTCTTACCTGCAAGGCTGAGGAACTAGTACGGCACTGGCTTGAGATGGATTAGYGAAGAAACTGGGAGACCAGAGGTATAGTCGGGGACAAAAAAAAAAAATAAATCTCAGTTGGAGGGAGAGCTGGATGAAGACATAAAAGAATAAGTTTTTGGTGATTACTGTTTGCGTTTGCTGCAGCTGGCAATCCAATAAGMATTAAGGTTAATTGGTCTGACAGGAAAATAAAACCTCCTTCAACTTCTCTTACTTGAAACAGTATATAAAGGATTCTTTGTGCAATAATAATGAAAAGAAAATTACCTCATTTAACACCTTTGCTGTTTTGTATTTAAAAATTACTTGATCTTAGTCCTGTGGTGAACTTCTTTCATGTGGATAGTGAATGAAGGCTCTGAAAAATCTGACAAGGTTTATTTGGTACTTCATGGTGTTTTGCACGTACTAGCATTGAGACTTCGCAATTCTGTTCATCTGAACTCTGATCTTGAACATTTAGGCTGATCTTGCTGCTCAGTGAGAACAAATACTTTTATTTTTATTCAGTTGTCACAATTTGTTTAGCTTTCAATTCTTTTAAATAAAATATGAAATAAGCAGTAGTACTTTTTATTTTTTGAAAGGTAACTTATTTCAATATAGGAGTTAATCACATTACCAAACTGTAGGCATCTAACAAATGTCCGAGCTCGGCTCTGAGTCCGTCTGTTGGAGCAGGTAGGTGTGTTCAAGCACTAGAGTTGGGCTATTCTGAATCACCTTCTACAGGCTGTGTTATGATTTTTAGTTTCTGCGGATAGATAGTGTGATGAATGTTCCCTACCTGTCACACAAAACAGAACACTGGATTTTCCTTAAAGRAGATTACTTCAAGGAACAGAGGCACAGAATTTAGCTGTAAAAATGGGTAGCTAATACAGCTCTCAGTAGAGCTGAGATGGGTAGCTAATACATCTCATTTGATGTCAAAATGTATGAGTCTCTTGAAGAACCTATTTTATATATATTAAGCATGTGAAATAGTTAATCTTTTTATTAGCAAATGATACTTGATCAGAAGGCTCTTAAATAAGCAGCCTGGGTAAGGACAGTAGGCTTTAGTAACCAGTGTGGTAGAACAGTGTGGTGCTCCAGTGACGGTGAAGATTAGTCTCAGGCTGCCAGTTTCACTATTGGAGCTAGTCCTTTCATGTTACTGGGTTTCTATGGGAAACTGCTTATTCTGCATTCCTGCAGAGATTGCCTGAAGTCACCCGATATGCTCCTGTGTTTACAGTTCGTGTTCACACTTGTTTGATTTAAAACTATTTCAACATTTGGTTATTCTTGGTATTATTGTACTTTAGAGAATAGTAAAAGACTTCAGATTTAAAACTACTTCTAGGATTAATAAGCTTTATTGTCTAAAATGAGTATGGAGAGAATGTTACCTACCTATGCGGTTTGTTAATTTAAGAGATAATTTGTGCCACCCCAGTCTGCTAAAATCCATTAACTGTGGAACTACAAAAAACTTTGCATGATGATCTCAAACTGTGCTTTTGTCTAGAAGAAAGCAATGATCCAATATTATAAATGTTAGCTGGGAACAATTAGCTTTTTGAGCAGGTTCCATTCTGCGTGATACATGAATATCAATATTTTATATAATTAAGGAAAAAAATGCTCTGCTGAAAGTGTTTGTTTTGATGTTCAAGGGTAGAAGAGGGCTTGTTCATAATAGTGGATAAATTCTCATTTTGGAAATGAGTGTGGATGCCAGTTAGTGTGAAGGGGATTTGGGAGTCATTATTTTATAAACATTTGTCAGGTTAACTGTGACATACTAAGCTGAACACAGAATTTATAAATAGTTTCTTTGAGTAGTTTCTGCTGCAGTCACTGAGTTTCTGATTAAACTAAAGAATTTACTGCTGGAATGGTGTTCATCTCTGTTGAGAGACATGAGTAAGATCCACACAAGTTTTGGAAGCTTTTCCTGTTATTTACCTTCACTGTTCAACAAATTGCAGTTGTTTCACAAGCCAATTGAATCTAGGCTAGAATTCAGACCTTYAAGATGTTCAGTGATCCCAGCCAGCGTATCTAGTAAATTAGTGAAAAAAATCTACAGTGAAGACTTCAGTTGACAGATACTTTTGTGTTGCAAAGAAAAGTTTCTACAGTACAGTTAAAGTGCCCAACCAACAGTGACATGGTTGCGTGTGCGGTGTCATGGATGCAGGTGCTCCTAAACTGTTCTATCCAGCAAGTTGGGTATTTGCTGTGTTGGGTTTGGTAGCTCAGACTTCTGCATCGCACCTGCCCAAAGCCATTTGGGCRCCTCTGCTTCCCTAAGCACTCTTCCTTCTGGAAGGACTCTTACTCTTGTGGAGCCCTGCCTGGGTTAATAAGCCTTCTCAGGACTTGGGAGTGCATCTCTGTTTACTGCAGGACCCAGCTGGAGCCCGACAGCATTTTAGACCTGTCTGTGGCCATATATAGCTATGAAAACTGCCAAGGAGATGCTAGGTGTAGCCGAGAAGAAAAGAGAGAGAGGAAGAACCTTATTTTTTGTGAGATGAGAGAAAGGCAGAAATTGCTTTCAACTCTGGGTTGGGCTCTGGAGAGCTACTTTGTTATTTTTTTCCCACTAGCTGTTGTAATTCATTTTAGCCTTAAAAACTACATGGGAACAACTTACCTTTATAATTTCTTAATTCCCCTGTTCAGCTTGCAGCTACACTATAGTTCAGCAGAACGGTCTGTGAGGAGCAGTGCAGCCAGCCCTCTCCATTAAAGCTGTTTCATGTAAAGGAAAATACAGGGATTCTACTACAGCAATACAGTTTTCACATTTTTGAAGACTTACCAGATGTCATAAAATCTGTCTGCAATAAAGAGTGTATTACAGAGATCAGCTCATGATGGAGTTAATCAGGCTGTTGCACATACTCAAAGACAGTAATTAATTGCCAGATATGACTAGCATAAAATTAAATTAGGATAATCATATGGGAATACTTTTTTTAGCAATTTTGTGTTGCTTTAACTGTAAAACTTACAGGGACAATTTGAGATGTAAATTTACAGAATTATTTCTTAATTTTTGTCCAATATTTTAAAATTAACTGTGGATATCTAATGGAAATCATGACACTTACATACTTTGTTCCTGACTTTCTTAACTTAGTCTTAATGCTAAGCTTCAATATATTTTCCTGTATCAGTTTTATTGGCAACATACTTATGAAAAATGCCCATTCAGAAGGAAATGTGTGTAAATATTACGATCTGCTTTTGTAATGGCATTAAGTACAAGATTATGTATTGTTTGCCAGTGTCACTGAAATGAAGATACTAATACAATAACTAATACCACATATGTAAAATGCTTTAAATGATGCTAAAACCTTTGAAAAATATCCTGTCAAATATACTTCTAATATAGTATTTTAAATGTAAGCCATTGTGTAGGAAGAACTAAAATGGACTTTTACATGAATGTCATTAAGTAAATGACTTAAACCATTATTCCTGTTTGCCTGAGCTAAAATAGGAAGAGTAAAAATTGAAGATCATAGTCTTGCAGTGACATGGCAGAAGGCTTCATGGTGGTGTTTGAATCACCGCTGTGAATGATCTGGCTTGGTGAATAATTCCTAAGTAATTAAACAGTGGAAATGATGCAGTGTAACTCTGAAAACTCAACAGTTTGTATTTTTTTAAAGAATAACTCTGCATACTTGCTAACAAAACTTAATGCAATATGGTAGAATAAACAAAACAAATTCTAATGTTGCCAAGCAAAGAGGCCAGTGGATTACAAGGGGAGGTGGGGTGGGAACAGCAATGTTAGTCAGTGGTATTGTTTTAAAACAATACTACAAAAACTCAGATTTTTTTTTTTTCTTCCCCCCCCCCCCCNCCCCCCCCCCCCCCCCGTTCCTCTGAAAGAAGGGCAAATTAGAGAAAATATCCAAATTCATTATGGGGATGGTGGGAGAAGATTATGGTAATTTGAGCAGCTGCTTCTTTCAAATGTAATCACAAGTCCCAACTGTAACTTGCCATCAGTGATGCAGGATTTGCAAAGTGCAGGAATCCTTCCTGTTAATTAATCTTGCAAGCCCCTCCTGTAGTTGATTGTCAACAGTGGTGCCACAGGTCACGTCCAGACTGAGCTTCTGCGTTATTCGATCCTGTTTGTTTACAGTATGGGCCCATTAATAAAAATGCTGTGACTCACAAATGGTGACACCTTTGCTTGGGGGACAGTTGGCAAGTATGTGCCATGGTGTGTCCCCATCAGTGCCCTCCCTACCACTGCAGTCTGAATAGCTGAGCTGTCTGTAAAACAGATCCTTAATTACTGCTGTTTACAATTTTAAGGTGAACTGTCAGTCATCTTGGCTTTGAAAATGGTACTACTAATCCTGAGCTAGACTATCTCCACTACTTCAGAAGACTTCAATGGTGTGAACTGGACCATCTTCTGTCTTGTCAGAAATGACTAGATAAATGTAGATTGAGGAGAAGCTTCTATAGTTTGAGCATTTTTAAAACTAACTGGAGGAGTGAGGATAAACCTTGGAAAGCTATCATGTCTAGAATTCAGAACAGATACAAATATTTTTTCACTTTTGGTTTTCAGCAGTGAGACAGTCATTTGTGTCTAAGCAGTCTAAGAGGATGTCATTAGTTTTCATATGGACATAAGCTAGCATTTAGAGCAGAGGATTAAAACTCTTGAGCTCAATGAATGAGTCATGTACAGAGCTTAGACTTCTATTAGAACATCAACATTGTTTTCCTCTGACCAGGACTGCAGAGAGATGATGTTTGTAGAGAGACTTGAGACCTCCTTATGGGAGAATATATTGCTGACATGAGAAAAAGCTAGCGTTTTGCTAGCATCAGTTACTGGAACCAATCTGTAATCCAACTGGCTAAAGGTAGAGTTTTGGGGTGGCTTGGGTTTATTTGTTTGGGTTTTTTGGTGTTTTCTTTCCTGCTGCTGTTCTTCTTGAACACCTAAAACTGRTTGCTGAACCACACCTGCCTCTCTTCCAGCTCTATGTGAACAAGAGCGTATTCTGCATCTTCTGTCCCATTTGGAGCAGAGCCATAATGATTCAGGCTTTCTGGTTAGACAGGGAAATTTTGTCTTCGTCCTGTCTGAGACTGAAATATAGCAGGATTTTGATCTCCTTCTCTTAATTTGAACCAACAGTTGGCTTCAGCTAGGTCACATACAATTTAAAAAAAAAACCACATGAAAACTTGGAGATCAAACGGGCATTGGCTGCATTGAGTTAACTAAGCTATTTCAGTATTTAAGGAATTTAGAATTTGGGAAACTAGTATTCTTGAAATGCAAAAAAGTCTGTGCATGGTCAAATTGATCTTGTTTGTGCTGATAAGAAAGTAGTTTTGATAAGCCTGATTCAAGATTTCTTTTTTAGCCATGGCTATTTCAATACAGATAGCAATAGCAAATCTTTAAGACTCTCCTTGCCGTATTTACAATGACTTCTGTCATATAAGCAGAAAAAAAAAAATACTATCCTTTTGGAAGGAGTTACTTGACTATTTACCTTTGTTCTTTTATTTGTTCTCGTAGAATGGGTCTTAAAGTTTTAAAAGTGTTTGTCTTGAGTGTCTGATTCGAGATACACTTCAGAGGTACTGATATCATCGTAAGAAAGAAGACTGTAGCTTAAGAATCTGGAAACGTGTGAAACATCTTTGAAGAAAAAACCTAAATAATAAAATCCTTAGTTGTTTTTTTTTTTTGAGGTCTTGATTTAAAAAGTGACTGTTCATATATTGAGAACTTATGTGTATGAGCCTCCCACATGCCTGTGGCAGAATATCCTGTAACACAGTGGGTGGAGTGCTAGAACTGATTTGCAGTTTTCCATAAAATTTCCTAGAAAATAAACCTACTCTCTTATTGCAATGTTTTTCAGGTTGTTTGTAAGCCAAATTTTCATGGGTGTAGGTAAAGCTGAAATCAGTAGATTTCTCTACTGAATAAGAGTATAGTTTGAATTACTGAAGTCCCCTGAATATGAATACTGACACACTTCTGCAGCTTTGTTCCTTGTGAAATCAGTGGAGAATTGCTTTTGCAAAATCTGCAGTGGTTGTACTTTTATTTTTAAAGTACTTTTTTTTAAAAAAAAAAAAAGTACTTTTATTTTTAAAGCACTTTTTAAAAAAAAAAAAGAGTACTACTTTTTTCAAAATAAGGATGAGTTCCATTTTTATATCTTCAATGTGAAGAATGAGCTGTTTGTTTATAATACCTAACCATAACAAGCTTAAATGTAAGCTGATAAGTACTTTTAAAATCTTATTAATCTGATCATGCCTTTTTAGGAGTGGGTTGTAATATTTTAGAATTTTTGTAGAAGTAAACTTCATCTTAAATTACACACAGTGTAAGAATACAGGATTTTTTAATGACTTAAAATATCTGGTGTCAATCACTCTTTTTGCAATTTATACACTTTACAAGCACATGACTTGTATTTCTGTGATCTGATTTTCAGATAAAAAAGGCAATCTAAAAATGACTGAGTTCTGTTCTGTAGTTAGTCAAACCTTTTGTAGTTAGTCGGACCTTTTGAGTACTCCCAAAACGGAAAATAAATTCAGCAGTTATTCTTTCAAAAATACTTTAGATATTAGAATCTTCAAATACAGTAGCATTTACAAAAGTAAATTGATGCTTTACTAAACACACTCTGACTTTAGATTTTGATTTAATTTTTACTTAGTGGTAAACACAATTCTAAGACTTGTAATGTATATGAAGTAGCCTTATGCTAAAGATACATGCATTTTTAGCTGGTGGGGTCTTCTGAGATTTAAGGTCTCTTTTTGCTTTGTTTATTAAGATTTAAATATTCAGTTAATGTAACTTGATTAAAAAATTCATAAACCTGATGATGTTTAATCTTATTTTATGGCAGTAGAGTAGTGCTGGAATTCATATAATACAAGTGATTAATGTGGTTTTAAACAGTTATCCAGTAATTTTTAGACCACTGTTTTAGATATCAAACTTCCTTTATAAAACCAGAGAATAATTTAAAACTTTTCCCAGAACTTATTCTAGAAAAGTGTTCTCACTTCTTAGCTAAAGCTCTACAAAATCCTGGCCGCCTCTTGCATTTACAAATGAAGCTGTAAGTCTTTCTGCTTCTCCAGTTAGGAAATGGATTACTGAGAGCTTTTGAAGTTTGTTCCTGTCTGTGTTTAGCTCTTAACAATTTTTTTTTTTTTAACCGTGATTCTGGATATTCTTAACAGATGCAATGAACAGAAACACATAAGTGCTTGGTTATCTTTGTCCAGATAAATTGATATTTTTTTCCCAGTTCTTAATAGATATCCTCATGCAACTAAAATTATTGTAGTTAAGTAGGTACTCATGGGAACAGTTAATTTAGGTAATAGGTTAATTAAACTAAACTAAGGTATAAAATACTCCTGTCCTCTGTTAAAAGCTGAGTTAAGGACCACAAAACAATCATCAAGAATAGTGCATACAAATCAATGTGAGTATAGGTCAGGCATTTCTAAAAGTAAACCACTGAATTAGTCTGTTCCAGATAGGTGAATTCCTCCCCCACAGAACTGGCAACTGGAAGGAAGAATAGTGTTATTCAGGGGCCGAAAACACCCAAAATGAGGAGAACAAACTTGATTCCCCGCCCCCCCCCATGGAATTTTGATCTAGACATTCTGAGTGAGGTGGTGATGAGATGAGAGCAAATGAGCCACTGAAGTGACTGTGAAGTATGATGTGAATGAAGTGTAGAAGTTTTTCGTATGAAGGAGACATACAGACTACATGCAGTGTCTGGAAACACTTTTGCTGTGCTTTGTGGAAGAGCTCAGTATTATGCTACTTTAAGTATAATTTTAATCCTGTGTATTAATTGAGTAACTTCATCTTAATTATCTTTCAGTATAATCATCTGACCTAATTCCTCATGTGAAATGACTTTTTTTTTTGCTGTTTGTGTCTTGTGGTATTTGTTGAGAAAGACTTTTGCTACTCGATACCTTCTTTTAAATATTATTTTTATGGGTTTTTTTTCACTTGCTAAAATTTCACATGAAGTTTGCTTGATGGATATTCCTCTTAATATTCATATTATTAAGTTAAAATGCGGGTTTTTAACTAACATTTTCTTAATAGTGTGCTATTTGAATTTTAGACTTCTGGACAAATAAGATGATAAATTTGTGGAGGGAGACTGATAATTTAAAAACAAATTGAAAAGGCACTATAAGCRTCTAATATAAGACACTTTTAAAGACTTCTTTTTAATAGCATCCCATATCCAAGCAGGGTTTTGGGGCAGGGGCATAAGGTGGTTTTTTTCTAGTATAGCTACTTTCTTCCTCTGGAGAAGATGAAGAGTTTACAAAGGCTTAATAAATACAGTTTAAAGACAGTAAAATCTCTCTTCCACAAAATCTACCTTACTTCTGATAGTTGTTTAGTATCATTTCACAGGTTTGGAATTGAAGAGGAGGCTTTTGGCTCTATGGACTGAGTTGGTGTAATCCTGCTTTGTACGTCAAGGATTTGTGATGTGAGCATGAATTTTGCCTTTTCACCTTGCTGAATAAGGAGATGGCAGCATTAGACCCCACTTGAAAGGGGTCTAATATAGATGCAATGAAAATCTGCCTTGGAGACCCTGATAACAGCTCAGTAGTGTTTAGAAAGATACTATATTTCTTGTAAGTGCCTTTCGGTAACATTTTCTCAACTGTTGTACTGTCAGGAGGAACTCCTAGATTTCTCCACACCATTGTCATGGCTTAAAACTTTTTTCTAGGACTGCAGCGGTGAATGGACCGATTGCAGACCATTTGTTACGGGCTTGTTCTCCACTGATGGAGGTCCACCAATTTATGTAACTAACTTTTTTGGCTACCGGTTACAGTTAAGAAAGGGAGCTGAGAATACTGGATGAGTGTTTAAAGATCTAGACAGCCAAATAGCAACCACTTTTTTTTTTCTTGTTCAGAGTTTGCAAAGTGAGAGCCTTGAATTCACAAGAGCAACCTACCAGAACTGACCAGATCTTGGGATGGCTGCTGTGATGAGGGCAGAGACCGGCTGAGATTAACTGAGGCATTTAGTTTGCTGTCAAGGTTTCTTTATAGAGTTTTTGAATAGAGGCTTATTAGTAGGCTACATGATCTTTTTTCTTTCTTAGTCAATGTGATGAATTTCTCTAAGGCATTTATTGGTGGACTTTTGCTCTTTAAAGGTGGACTAAATATTAGAGGATAGCAAAATACACTCTTAAAGCTATTACAGAAATTACAGCAAGGTTATTTATACAAGGTATTTAATAAAATAAGCTCTATATTATAATAACAAACCCAGGATGATAGGAAACTTATCTCTCCTTTACATAGGAAAGCTTGGGACAGGAAGATACTGCATCACCAATGGTACCACAGTCTGCAGGGCTTGGGAATAGCATTGGTATCTCGTCTTGTTCACTGATTTGTGTTATTGGCACTATTAGCTAAAAGCCTACTATTGCTACTTTAATACAATGAAATACAGCTTTGCTTTCATATTAAAAGTGCGTTTTGTTGTCCCTACTGTAAATGTTTTATGAAACAAACTTTACAATTCATTTTGTGTAGTGCTGTGACTGTCCTCAAGCAGGAAAGTTGGAGAGATGGTACAGGCGTGGGGAATCTGGCTTCTCCACAGAGGGGAGAATACCCATTGTTGTTCTGCTGCACTCCTGCTAGACCGAACAGAGGAGCAGCAGCGATGGCACTCCCCAGAGTGCCCTTCGTTACTGGCGATTGTGTTTTTAAAAGGTAGGGTAGCTCATAGACTTTCCTTACCACGGGGGAAAAAGATGGGAGAACCTGTGATGCCTGACTCGGTTATGTGCGTGGATTGCAGGTTGCCTGTGTGTGGTTTTACAACACAAGGGAACAGAGTCTTGCCATGTTACTGACTGCTGTCTGGGTCTGTATTTATTCACCAGTTCCCAGTAGGAAAGTCTTTCCAAGTAAATTTGGGTTATCTTGTACTTAAATAGTCTGTCAGCAGTTCACTTAACTAATATATAATTGAAATCTACTTGAAATAGTAATTTGTCCAATGTTTAATTTTGGAAATGTACAAACTCTCAGTAAATTACCTTAAGTAGGTAAGTGCTATGTTATAAAATTGGAAGGCTTCAGAGCAGCACGTAAACATTAAAAATGCATTTAGTGTGGGATATTTAGCTATTTGTATGTTGCTAATGCCAATGGAAATAGGTAATGTGTTAGGGTTTTTTGCTAAGGATTTTGCAAATAGTTTCAGTGGTAAGAATGTCAACATAAGTGCTTGTTGTAAATTAAAGGTGTTGTTGAGACTGTGCAGCACTAGTTAAATTTTCTACAAATATGGGATTAAAAAAACAAAGTCCAGCATACACTGTTAAGTGTTTTGCATGTTATTGTATATAACTGTATCGGTATTTTAGAATTCTTTCCTCTTTAATTCATTGTTGTAGTAATTAAAAAAAAAAAAAAGTCTATTTTGACAATAGAAATCAAAATTATAGTAAACATTATGTCTTAATCTACCAAAAAAAAAGGCTTGTTCTGAGGATTATTTCATCATTCYGTGCTGCAGCAAAAGATTGCAGTGCGTGCTGTGATTAACACTTTGTTCTGAAGTTACTTGAGAGATGACATTTTTGGTTTGAATATGTAGGTAGATATGTCTGCATCCTTACTGGAATATTTTAGTCTGTTATTTTGCTTTTTTGTTTTGTTCTTGCTTATTTTTGGTATTGAAAATAGATTTGTCCAGGTTTGTGTTTTTGTTAAATAGTCTGCAGGCTGTTTTATGGTGTATATATATATATAAGGGAAAGACCGTATCAATACCAGCACTTTTAAGCCTGGCATTTGCAGAAATTCAGCGAGGTGATGGTAACCTATTGGATGCTCTTTCTTTGTCTGTTCCTCCCTCCCAGAAATCTAGTTTCAGTAGCTCACTGAGGCTCCTGGTGGTGGTCATTAGTTTGAGGTTCCCATGGAAAACTGTTTTTTTAATAGATTTTGGGAGAAGGTATATGGGCAGTTGCGGGTACTAATTGAAAAGTTGTTTATTTGTGCTGGAAAGAAAAAAAAACCCAACAAATTACAGGTATTTATTCACTCAAAACTTGGCATTATCTTCCAGTGTGGTTGCCTAACTCTTCCTTTTTTGCCTAACAAAATCTGAGCTAAATCTGTATTTTGAAGGGGTAAACATCATTCCTAAAAGCAACAGGGTACCCTTGCCTGTGCTTCAAGTGAGAAATGCGTGGGGTGGCATGTGCTGTGGTGGCTCTGAGCGGGGAGGTGGCCAGGCCCTGAAGTCTTAGGAGTTTGTAGAGTGAAAATAGTGGGGTTGTCTTGGGGGTATTTTCCCCACTCTTGTGATGTTTACTATTCCTTTAATAACTCAAGAACTGTAAAGGAAGATTATGAGTAAAATATCAAAGCAGATAGTATACACACAAGGAATATTTTGGGTTGGTTGTTTATGGTATACTCATAAGCCTAAACCATGGCCAGCGTGATTTAATCGCTTCATATTTTTCATACATAGACTTAAATACTTTATTCAGTTTATTTGTTTTTAAATTGAATATTTTGACTTGACCAATTTCAAAACAGTTTTCTTCCTGAAGGAGTTAATGAGGGAGAAACTTGGAACAAAATTAAAGTTAGAAGTTGAATTGGATTTCAGGAAAATAGCTGGACTGTTGAGTTGTATTCATTCACAGGGAGAACAAAAGAAATGTCTTTCTCATGGCTCTGTACGAGGCTGATGCTCGTACAGAAACGCAATGTCTCGAATCAGAGCGCCGGGCTCCCTCCTGAAGAGTGTGCCGACAGTTAAAGGGCGCTTAAGTATTTATTTGAATTTCTGAAACTCTTCAGTTCAGATCCATGTGACTGTTTCCTGAACATTGTGATCTCCGAATGTGACAAGCAGATGCCTCCGATGGTTGAGCAAACAGTACTTATGAAAGACTTCTTTCTCATGAAATGGCAGATACATCCTGCAGGCAGTGGTGCTCGTGTCCTGCTATATTTGTAAGTCTTCTCAACAGAAATAATCACTGGGAGGCTGTGTTGGTGAGAAGGGATGGAAACCAAGGCATGGGGCAGCCCTAGGAAATGGGAGCAATAAATAAAAACAGAAAGAAGGAATACCCTGCAAGTGCTTTTTCAAATACTTTATAGAAATGCTAGTGCAGATTCCATGATATCTTTCTATTTGCAGTGTTGTGGCCCTTGCTGTTAGGATTGCATGTGTGTGTCTGCCACGTGATGGGGCTGCAGCTGTGCAGCCTCTCCCCCTCCTTCCTTCCCTCAGATCGTGGCCGTGTCCGACACTGAAGCACTATCACTTAAAAATGAAATCAGTATTTATAACTCGGCATATTCGAATCAAAGAGAGAGAATTATGTGGTGAGATAACGTATGTAGAACACTTAGTATCTTGAACATGAACTGCTTTTCCTGTGAATCAATGCTGTGATGAGGGAAATAAAACTCAAGGGCAAATATTTAGAATACCTGTATCTTCATTTTAATTCAAGAAGACTGGCTGGAAAGAGCAGCTGAATGTTTTTCACAAAATGAAGGCAGTATCAGTCTGTGTAACTAAAGTGTGCTGTTTATTAGGATGCACCAGTCCTCCAAGTACAACAGTGTCATAAAAATTTAAGCTTTAGGGTCTTAGTATATTTTCGTCTTTCAACGCTGTGATGTTTTATGCAGATGAACTTAAAACTTAAAATAAAGACCTGGTAAGATATTTATTGCAAAAGGACTCTTGTGTTAAATTGCAATCATAAACCTATTCTGTCATTTGATCAGCTTCCCACTTTCTCAATGTTATCTGCACTAGTAAATATAACTCAAATAATCTATTCCTGTGAAGCAATCTTTGTTTATATATTCTCCAGTCTTCTGCATTCAAAAAGCTTTAGTAGCTTCTACTTGTTCCTTTTGACCAATGAATATGTAGGAACGGTAGTATTTCTCTTTAGGAGTGTTAAAGATTCATTGTAATCCTGTTACCTTTTTTTTTTTTAATTTCTGTGTGTTAGTATTGTTTGTCATTTGAGTTAAGATAAGTGTCTTCTATATTTTTCAGGTTCAAGCCATTTTTTCCATTTCAAGTATTGCCACCTGATGAATATGAAGATCGAGACCTCTGTATACAGGATTTTCTATTGCCAGAAGGTCGACTAAAAGTCACGTTAATTGAATGTACAAGGTATGTTTTGTGGTCTTTTGCTCACTCTTGACCAAGCAAGTACATGTGTTTCTTAAGTTTGTAGTAATTATAGCTGTAGGTCTGTTCTGATTCAAGAAGTAGCAGCGTTGGTGTTACGATTGAGCTCTAATCAAGAAATATTTTTTTTTGTAAGTAAAAATGAACAAATGAAAGTTGCAGTAAGTTTGAGGCACTTCTACATTGTGTGTGGGTGCATGCATTTGCCTTTTATTTGAATTTTGCCTGGTTACAAGCTAATCTGTGCCTCCTGGGTTTTTTTGTTGTTTTTTTTTCTTTTTTTTTTTTTTTTTTTTTTTTTGCACACTATGTTATGAATCTCTTTCCAGGACAGTATAAATGTTGTAATTATCCTATTGTATTATGTTGTAAGCAAAGGGAAATAATTGTTTCACTCAGTCTTACTTAAATTAATTCGAATAACTTTTATAAGGCATTATTTATTGTCTTTGTCTTGAACAAAATAATTGAAAGAAATAAAATCTACTTCCTTTGTTCATTGGAGAGAAAATAATTCTCTTTAAAGCTGGAGAAAAGGTGTGTGGGCTCCCTTTTTTTGTTTGTTTGTTTTTGTGTTTTTTTTTTTTTTTTTTTTTT
>JAYKAV010001964.1:741390-904123 GCA_035582835.1 Phoebastria nigripes | reverse complement strand
AAACAAACAAAAAAACCACACACACAAAAAAACAAACCAAGAAAAAAAACAACCACCAAAAAACCAAACCAAAAAACCCCCACAAAAACAAAACAAAAAACCAAAAAACAACCAACCAGAAAACCCAAACAATTTCAGCATCCGGACCTGATCCTGCTAATACTTACTCATGTGAATGACCCTTTTGTTGGGATAAGCTGTGTATGAAACTGTGCTCAGATCTGCAAGGTTGATGCTTTAGCAATGAAGGTGGCAGTACACTGATTTACCATTACGCTTCTCTGGACAAATTAATTTGTGCTTACGTTTAGATTATTTTGAGTAGCAATATTGGAGTATATTCTTTTACACTCTAATAACAGAAGAGGAAAGAAAAAAACACTCTGCAGACAGCGTGGCACCAGTGTGTTTGTGACAGCAGGTGGCAGTAGGACTGAACTGATGGAGGGTGGAATAGCTCCTTTTTAAAACTACAGAAAAGTACTTAGGGTGAGACTCCCAAGAACTCATCTTCTGTTTCAGCATCTAAAATGAAATGTCAGGTTTTTAAAATTTCTTAAGCTTTTGGATATCTGGCCTGCAATGTAGAGAAGGGTTTTCTATGCATCTATGTTGCAGTCCTTCATTAAGCGTCGTTCAAACACTGCATGCCAGAGAGCAGAGACTCTTTGATCTGAGTTGCTGCATCTCTAGCTCTGCTGTCAGTATGAAGAATTCACTGTTCTCAACTGCCTTGAACTTTAGGCCACTAGATAGGCGGCCTAATTTTAAGATCCTGCTTTTGAAAATCTTGATATGGTAGAATATGGAAACTGAAAATGAGCGACTTGCAGAACTGCTTTTTGCTTCTCAACTTATATTCAACAGATGAAGTGAAATCATGGAAGTCTCTTCCTTAGGAAATCAGGTTAAATATGCAGGTTAAGTTTCAAAATATTAGGAGATACTGCTGGGTGGCCAGAGTATTGCCAAAGACCCTCAACAAAATAAGTGTTGCTAACACATTTAACATTAAAGTTTAGTTATTTTTCTGAGAAATAACTGTGAATAGTTAAATAGGAAGCTATAAAGAAAAGACATTGTGATATTTTCCAAACAAAAAGTTTACTTCAATCATTAATMATGATTTTTAGCTCTAATGCAATGTTAACCACAAGGCAGCTGATCACAATACTTAATATCTTTCTAACATGAAATCCTTCTTTTAATGCCCCCGTGTGCGCTAATTATTTGAGATGAAGTTGTTAGAATGAATAACAACTTCAGAAACTACGGGGAAGAAATGATAGACTAAGTTGAAGTAAAAAGTAGATACATTTGTTCTGGTTTAAAAGCATCTAATTTATAAGAGCCTCATATAGGCATGAGAATACATCCTCTGATTCAGACTATGTTCTACAACACTCCCGAGGAAAATTCTCATAACTTTCTATATTTCCTGGCATTTTCATTCTTTTTATTATGTTCGTAGTAGTGATAAAAGATTAGACAGGTTTAATACTTCATAATGAATTTTGGTGAGACTTTAATCTGATCCCATTATTTATGGAATATTAGTAGGTGTCAAAATTGGTTTTGAAAAAAGATGCTGTGTTATTGAACATATCTGGAGCATTATTGAAGTGTCTGTTATAATACAAAGGTGTCTCAGGCTTCTAAGCTGTTTATCAAATCAATCTGAAACACCAGTAAGACTTCAGAGAGGTGATTTGGCACATTCCTATGTGACACATGTAAACATCCTTAAATATCTTAATTCCAGCAGCATGTACTAGTAATTAACATAAATCATGGCATTGCTATGTAAAACTTAATTATGTATGGATAGGATGTAGTAATTGKCATTAGGAGCATTGGATTACTGGACAGGTGTTCTATGGCTAAATAATTAGATATGTCTAAATAATTAGATACATGTTTGTAGATATTAAATGGAGGCTGTGTCATAAATGTGAATGGTTATGTCCACTGAACTGCCAGTTAGCAATACCAGATTGATCTCTACAAACAAAAAGAATTGTTCTATTTTTCCTTGGAGCATATTTGTTTAGAGCGGGCCCCTGGCCTTGTTACACTTTGTGAGAATCCTGCTGCAGACTTTACCTGTGCCAGCACTTCATGTATAGTGTTGTGAAAGAATAATGTAATTTTTCAGCAGAAACTGAAGTTGCTCTATGAATAAAAGGAAAATATAGTCTGCCTTCCTTAAAAGTGGCAGAAGAATGGACATAGAAATGACTTCGAAGTATGAGTAACAGAGACCTGAGGTAGCTTTGCAGCTGTAAGTACCCCTTACATTGCCTATGCAATGCCTTGACTGCTCTCTGGATGCTCGGCTGTCCTGAGTGTGGTGACTGCTGGGACTTTCCTCTGGTTCCAGCAGTGTAGAGAAGAATGAATTGAGGGTATAGTTGTATAGGAATGAGAATCTTGGTTCATATGAACTGCTCTATGTATCTTAGTAGTCATGTTGCCTTTCTTTAGGTACTGATTCTTTTTGACAGATAAATTAGTTTTCTACAAATTGTAGAAACTACTGCAAATAGCTTGTTATCTTCTGATACTCTTATACCCAGGAAGCATGTACAAACTGTAAATGGTTTGTGTTTTTTATTGGTTGCATGAATGTAAAGTAATGGGGGAGGGGTGCTCAACTGCAAAACAAAATGTATCCGTTCCAAGTTTCCTTCTTTTTTAATAGATGTTCAGGAGCACAAGAGAATCGTTATTGATCTTGAAATAATCAAGTTAGATAATCTAAGAAAACACCTTTAAATTCTGGTTTCAACTAATATGTTGTCTGAAGTGGTACTGTAGGAGTAGCCACAGTTTTGTATTCCTAAAAGTAGTAAGTGTTGTTGTTTTTGTTGTTGGTGGGTGGTTTTTTGTTTGGGTGTGGTTTTTGGTTGGGTTTTTTTGTGGTTTTTTGTTGTGTTTTTTTTTTTTTTAAACCCCGCCTGTAAATACTAACTTTAGCAATACAGAAACTGCATTTCATATTCTGCAAAGTAAAAATTTCCATCTAAAATGCCACATCTAATAGCCCATAGGACTTCACTCTTGCAGCAGTTGTCTCAGGAGCACACAAATATCCTCTGAAGTAACCTAATAATAGAAAGAATTAAAGAATTAAGATAATCATCTCACCACTTTTTTAGGAATTCTGCTTGATGTTTTCTCCAGTTCATTCTGAACATTGTGGTCAGCACTGGAGTAACTGAAGGGGAGAATCAGTGACACCATCTTTCAATATTGCACTCTGAATTTGTGCATGTGTATGCATACACATATATAGGCCATGATCTCCACTTCTTTTGGTGAGGTTATCTTGATGGATATGGCCTTTTATAGGTAAATTTAATGGTAACTTTGAAATTGCTGTAGGCATGCTGGTTGGTACCTGTTTATAAAAACAAAGCAATATTTCTCAGCCTTTCATAAAACTAAATTTCCTTTATCAGGGTATTAAGGGAAAAAGATATTCCAGTACCGTAACGTATGAATGTGAAATGAGAAATAATGTAAATCAAATCCATCACCTTCTGAAATGAGTTGCCTGAAGATAAACTATAATGTCAAAATTTGAAGCAACTGTGAAACATTAATTTGTAAATACATGGAGTTAAATGCCTCACAGTTGGCATTTCAGTGTGCTTATTTAACAGCCTGCCATTTCAGCATTTAATCCTATGAAAAGAAAGGAGGAGGATTAAAGCAAGAGAAGCTTTTTGAAAATGTCACTTTTTATGAAAATTTATGATCTTGTAAAATTTGATAATATTTGTAAATACAATGGGGAATAGTTCTGAGATTTGTGCCTTACATAATATTCTGTAATCCGTCTTTCAAATAAACTTGAAGGCCATCAGGATTTTTTCTGTCTCATCTTAAACATTTAAGCTTTTTGACTTGGGGCTTCAGAAAGCTTTTCTGTGATTTAATGAGAGACCTTCTGTGAAAATGCACAGTAGTTCTTTACCACTCAGAGACTACTGAATATGAACATTTAAAAACAAAACAACAACAACCAAAAAACAMCACCACCACCACCCCCCCAACAGTTTGTTTTGTGTGTGGTGTTTTTTTTTTTTTTTTTTTTTGTGCATGTATATTCAGGTAGTTGTTTAGAACCAGATGTCATCGCTCTAGTCACAGCCAGACCTGATACTTCTTGCCTGCTTGTAAACCATTCAGAAGCTATCATGTACTGCATCCTTGGGCATGCATACCCTTACCTGGGACAGGTAGAAAGCAGCGCTCACCACACTTTACTGCATTTGGCAGCAGACGATGCTAAATGCATCATGTGCATCCAAGTCTGTAACTTCCCTTACATGCACCTTCTTTCTCCTTATGTCCACGCTTGAAGTCGTGATCCTTCCAAGCCTCCCCTGGAGTGCTGCAGAGATTGACTGCTTGCAATGAATCTGACTTGCAGAGTTTCAAATTTAAAATACCAGATGAAAAGATTAACAAATAAAATAACTTAAGAAGAATATGTAATGAGCAGGGCTTAATGCTCTGTGTGTGTGCTTGCGCTTCCCCATGCCCAGCTTTAAGAGCTGCCAACAGAACTCATCATGGTACTCAAATTTGGGAAGAGAAGTTCTTCTGCAGCCAGATACTTGTCTCGTATAGTGAAATAAGTCTGTTTTGAAACCACTTAATTCCAGTCTAAATTTCCATTAGATTTTGTAACAGCTGTATTGCAACTGCCATTGGTGATACTGTCTATTCAGTTGGGGTCTTCCAAGTTGATATTTTGCAGGGTGTTGT
The DNA here is from genome assembly GCA_035582835.1 of Phoebastria nigripes. Classification (NCBI taxonomy): domain Eukaryota; kingdom Metazoa; phylum Chordata; class Aves; order Procellariiformes; family Diomedeidae; genus Phoebastria; species Phoebastria nigripes. The sequence continues at coordinate 899,347 of JAYKAV010001964.1, read as the reverse complement.
ACTCTCTGAAAGCGTAGTGCTGACCTCCTCCTGATTCATCAGAAAGAGTCATGAAAGAGGCACAAGCCTTTTAGATGGCTGTGTTGGGTGAATTCACCTTTGTAAGACCTCTCTGTATGACTGTTCTAGGACAAAAATTATATGAAACTTCAAGCTTGATCAGGAGTTAGTTCTGTTCTTTTAATGCTTTTTACAGAGCTGATAAACAACATTCATTTTCCCTGTTTTTTTCCTTGAAGGTTACTCATGTAATAACCAAYCTGTAGTACAGGTTCTTTGAGTTACCTTTTAGTTGCCTGTCTTTCATATCCTCCTGATAGTACCCAGTTTGAATAGCAATTGTAAGCTTTTCTTGTCATACTTTTTAACTTATAACTTTGTATTTAAAATATAAAACTATTAAGTAAACACTAAATGAGATCTTTTCCTTAAAAATGCTTGTAAAAGCGGAGACAAGGCACACGGTTTTAGTGTGTCACTAGATGTGGTGCTGATGACTTTTTTTTTGTATTCTTGTCATCTGTTCTGCTACATGTCCAAATACTGGATGCAGGAAAGAGTTTTAAGTAGGTTTTACAGCAGCTGTGTTTCTCATTTGCAAAGAAATTGATTTACAGTGATAGCTGATCTTGTTAAATAAATAGATGGTTGATGCATGAAAGCTAACTTTGTTTGTATAAACAGTATGGCCTATTGTAAGAGCGATAACAGTGTTTTATTGACCAGAGTAAACAAAGTGGTTTCTGGGTAATTCAGTATATTTCTGGAATGACTTTCTAAACTATTTTGTTACATCCTATTGCAAAGTTGTATGGCCAGATGAGCCAGCAGCTCAGGTTGGTGACTGCTGCACATGGCTGGAGTGGGAGGGACTTACTTGAACACAGATATTTACAACTATCTTTGGAAAAATAAGCTGTTGTCATTCTCATTGGTTTGTAGTTTGTGTTTTTGCTTCGGTCTTCTAGTTTACTTTTAAAATCTATTTTCTCAGAGCACCTTTTTCAAAGTTAACCTCTTCTTAACATACCAGGTTTTTTCTTTTCAGATTGAGAGACTGGAATCTGTTCCTATTAAGGAGGTAATAATTGGATTGAAACTAATTTACCCATTTGTATATGGATTTTAGTGATGTTGTAATGTTTCCCTACCAAATCAGGACCTGACCAAGTAAACTGTTAGGCATGTTGAAAACTGTTGCCTTTTGGTGAATGGTTATGGCTCCCAAAATAACAAATAAGAAGGGAGCCTGTGTTCGAATGTTTAATTACTGAGCAAAAATGTGTTTTCTGGGTTGTAACAACACAAGGAGAAAGTCGGGGGATGAGGGGGGCTAGAAAGAGTCTCGGAAAAGGGGCCCGTGGCTGTGAGCAAAAATACTTAAGAAATAGTGAGGTACTGGCACTTGGTGCTCATATGTTCTCCTAAAACCAGGTAACTTCTAAAATCCGTGTGAGACACGYAGGGGTTTGACACATGACGAAGTTGTAGGGGTGTTTGTTTGTGACTGCAAGTTGCTCAGTGGTAACTTGTGTATGAGTTACTCCCACAAGTACTTCATCATATGGAAGTTCATCTTGCAATTAAGGAACAGAAGATTACATTGTAGTTTCTGCAGATTGTCAAAGGATAGGCAAGTGCTTGTAGTTATCGCAGAACAGCTGATGTTTAACTTCTGACCCACTAGTGCCTTCAGTAGTCTGTTATTGCCCTTGGTTCCAAGTATAAAAAATTTACCTGTTTATAGACTTTGAAGTGCAGTAATAACTACTGAGAAGACTCCTCTTCTGAATACCACTTCATTTAGTTGCTTTGTTGACAGTTTTCAAAGTTTGAGCAATTAAAGCTACTGAGTAGCTTTTTGCTACGAGTTTATCAAGAGCCTGCAGTTAGATTATGCGTTTGATTTTGGGTTTACTCATTATGGGTTGTCTGACACCTTCCCATGCTCTCCTGCAGTATGTCAAATGCTGCTACTGAGTTTTATCTACCTTCGTTCTCTACACTGTTGCTGCTATGGGCTGTGCTAGAGAAGGACCAGGGAGAGTTTGTGTGCAAATGAATGTCCAGGAGGAGTTAACTTATTTTTAGTAGGATTTTGCCCAAATTGGTTATGTCATTTTTGTTGTTGTTTTTGTGGTTTTGTTTTTTGTTCTTTTTTTTTTTTTTAAACCCAAATTGGCAGATTGAGTTTGGAGACTTGACAGTGTCTTTAATTCCTGCTAAATCACTAAAATGATGGATAAATTTGGCAGACCTGTTCTTGAAATAAAGTAAACCTGTTACAGGTTGGCCTGCTGGAAAGTTTCTACTTCTCATTTTATAGTCTGAAAAAGGCATAACTAGACTAGGAGTAATATCAGCTCTTTAGCAACTCATTTTGGTAAAATGAAAGAGTAAGAGTGAGACATAATGGCATACGTTTGGCTGCTGAACCATGCCCTCTGAAGGGAGCAGATGGGGACAGCAGAGAGGTAGATGGATTGGCACTTACTAACTGGTGTTCGTCACCAGGCAAGCAGGTTCTTCAGCACTAAGAATAGGCTTTAGAGGGATGTATGAAGTGAAGGGGTCACAAACAGGTTGGTTATTACAGGTTGCTATGTAACTGAAAATGTYGTTTTGTTGGTAGATCATCTGCCATTTCTGTAACAGAAGTTTGCTTGGCTCTTGTTGCTCACTTTTAATGCCCATAGATGCATCGAAGTATCCAAAACAACTGCTTGCTTTTAGTTAATGGACACACTGAGAGCTGATGGGAGTTTGTGGCATTCATGTTTCTATCTTTTCTTTCCCCTGTTTCCCCACTTGGAGTGCAGACTGTACGTCCGTGGGGAAAGGTATCCAGTTACTCTGCAAGTCTGTAGGCATCCTGAAGAGGATCATGAATAGCATGGGCAGCCAGGAGGAATGCACTCTGAAAGGTGTGGCCTATCATAGTTTGGACAAGCATGTATTTTGCTTATCTGCTGCTATCTGTAGGGCTTCTGTTCCTATCCATCCTGAGCTCCTGGTCAGCAAGGGCTGGTCTGACTTGTGGGCACGTGGTGTAAGATTGTATTCTTTTTACACATCTGCTTTGGCCTGCAACATGTTATACACTTAGAAGTGTGATTTACACTTAGAGTTGCATAAGTGCAGCTGTTTGCATTGATTTTTTTAATAATCAGAAGTTTGAGTCTCTTTTCTGGTTCTCTATATGATTCAGGCTTCTTACAGATCCATAGGGCCGTCACTAGGCGCTCCTGTCTGGATTTCATCAGTTACCCTTCTGTTCTGATGAGTTTTTAGAAGAGATGGTATTCAACCCTTCTTGAACATTAAGTATATGTTAATTAAATAGGTATACTGGTCCATTGCAATTTAGTGAGATGTTGATGAAAGTAATATATTTTCTCCCAGTTACACTTGATTTATACAGTTGCTCTGCTTATCTATCTGTTTTAAAGTGGCTTTGGTTAACTGTCTAAAGTATTACTAGGTACAAATTCAACTACACTTGAAAGAGGGGTATAAGTCTCAAAGAAGAAAGATTTTCCTGAAAACAAAGAGCTAGAGATGGAAAGATATGAAAATAGCATCCCARGGCAAACATTGGCAGATTTCTGGTGTTAAGGTGGCATGGGAAGCTGGTAGCTCCTCCGCACAAATGTAGTTTGATGTGAGCCATGGCTTGTCTTCTCTCATAGAGTGTATGAAGGGGCAAATGGCATTGGATTCCTTRGTTTTGCTTTTCACAAAATGGCTTGTATATAAACATTCTCATTAGTAGAGGGAATGTCAGGTACTTGAATCTGATTCTCATTGCTAAATTAGCTGGTGTAAATACAGAAATTACATTAGCTTAAACAAAAAGCATCAGCAGGCTAAATATCAGGAAGAAATTTGGAATGAAGATTTTTTTTTTTAAAGGACCCTTAATATTTAATTAATAATATATAGTGTGATAATTATTATTGATTATTTAACTAATGAACTCATGGTTCTTTAATGTAGGTATGTGATGTCCTTCAATGGGAAGGAAATTAATTTTCATACACCACAAATAGTTGATACCTAGTGGTCTTAAATTTTGTGGTGCAAGTGTCAAAATACAGGCATAAAAACTGAGTGACTGCAAAGAAAGCCTTTAATTTTGTGGGAAGAATTCCTTATTCTGAGTACAATCCTATGTAACGTTGCTATTTTTATGAAGTCAAATGAGTTAAGTAGTTCAGATTCTTGGACTCAAGGTAATGCAGTGTTGTTGCATGTGTCATGTCTTRCCTTCCTAGAATGCAGTAATTATTTAACTGAACATTATCTTGAAATGGCTATTCATTTTTTTTTTTCTTGCTTTCTCCCTCTTCAATCACAAGCTGAAGCAGAGATTAGATGTTTGTCTCCTAGTGTTACAAGAGACACTTACAGGTCTATCAGGTTGGAGCTCAACATCATAGTGAATGAGAATGGTGTTTGGAGTATTTGTATGTTGTCATCATTTTCACTTACTGCGGCTATTCTATGTCTGTAGAACAGGAGGAGTGAAATCTTACTTCGTGGGCAGAAGTGCATATTAAGATAATTATTAGTGCAGGATAAGTGATTCTTCTTGCTTTTTCTTAGGGTGACCAACCATTTTTAAAAATACTTTCAGTAATTAAAAAAATTTATAAGCAAGCATTTTGTGAYGCAAGTGCGGTGCGTGTTCTCCAAATGCTCTATAATGATGGCAAATAGAAATGAGAAAGTAATATGAGTGGGCAGCATAGCAATTGCCCTGGAAGAGCCTTGAGGATCAAAAATGGAATAGCCAATTCCYGTCATACAAATGAAATGACTAAAAGGTCATTCCAGTGTATTAAGGTTAGATGTAGCAGACTGATGTTCTGCAAAGAACACCTACATATCGGAAGTAATCAGTAGTGAATCATCATTAGAAAATGGAGCATTTCCCTTAATGCAGTCTGTTAAAAGGCTGCTTCCATTAAAGTTTTGGTAAGATAAATAGAATCTTTGAACTGTGAATGTCTTTACAAATATTTTAACCAAAAGTCAGTTTCTTCAGATCTTTGCTGATGTCATCTGTTTCCATTTTTAGGTGCTTAGTTTGGAACAAGTACCATGTCTGTGCACCCTTAGATCCATTTGATGTTAATTGAAGCTATGTATTTTCCCTAGCTGATGGAAGAAKACAAAACCAAAAAAAGCCCTCAGAATCTGAGGCCAGATATGCAGAAAGGTTTTTGGTTTTGTTTTTTTTATAATAAAAACAGCCATAAAGCTTTTCACATCTAAACAAATATAAAAATATATATACACACTTTATATATGTATGTATAAGTTGTGCATCTATATAAATACATACACTTAGTCTATATAGATTTGTGTATGTATATATAAAATGAAAAACATCAGTTACTCTTCTTCAGTTAAGTTTAAATGGAAGTCTCATGGCTAACAAATTGACCATGCGTTTAAAAAAATGTAGATACTTGTAAATACAGTAAATGACCCCTGAGAAATTGGGCTTGGCTTATCTGAAGTTCACCAGTGCTTACAGCTCCGATGATACACAAGAGTCAAGAAATACAAAGATGATGTTTATCAGAGCAATTGCAGAAATCTGTTTCTAGGTTCCTTAGTTAAATCACACATCTGTGGGAATATAGTAAGAATAGACTGTCCAGCAGCTTGTAAACTAAAAATACAATCACTTTACATAACAATGTGAACTACATGTGAAGTAAGCATAGGATTACAGTGTTCCTAACTTCATAACACAAACATGTGGTCCATCTCTGCTGTAATCTCTCCCACTTTCAAACCAGTGATTTTCACTGGTCTCAAATCAGACGCGCATCTGTAGTAAGTAGAGACGAAAATATACATAGTCTGTATGATTTCAGTGAATTAGTTAAGTCTGTAACAATAACTTAAATTATAAGTTGCTGTTCAGTCACATGGTATTTCTGTGAAATGTGGAGTCAAAATCTGAGCTGTATAGCCTGTTCTTAGGGAATATGAAAACCACCATGTGACAAAACTGTTGATGGATGTTGTATGTACTCATGTATAACATGCTTTTACTCATAATTTTTGGATCTGAGGCCTACGTATAGAATGTAGATAAAGTTGTCCTCTATGGACATGTATATATAAATAAATGAAAGACAATTTGGAAAATGGATGTGCATACCACCAACTATGTTGACAGTGGGATGCTTAGGCTGCCCGTACATTAATAAGTGGTACGGCCAGGGGGCTGAGGACATGACTTCCACGCCGGACGCATTGTGGAGGTTTTACTGGGGTCTGATTCTGGACTGACCATGGGTCAGCGGTAGGAGCACACTGTCAGGCGTAGCTTCCTCTGGAGGGAATGTACTTTGTGTGTTCCAGGAGCACTTGGTAATGCAAATCAAAGCACAGTAGGTGGAGACCATAAGAAGTTCTGCCCCAAGAGCACACACCTGATCTGAACTGAAAAGCAAATGTAGGCATATGCTTTAAGCAACTGTTCCATTGCAAATTCCATCTTTGGTGTTGGCTGGCTTGCTGTTCCTCCCTCTTTTGTCTCTCGAATGAGCTAAAAAACTATAGAATTTATTTTGTCACTGTCTTGCACATAGGACAGAGATCTAACTGTAAGAAGTCATCAAGCTTTTATTTTTTTTTTTTCTCCTGTTCATGGGAGGCGTAGTAAAGAAGTAACTGAGGGGCTGTTGAAGCCTGGGTTAAACTTTTACCTCCTGTGGGGTGGCAGGGAGGCAGGTTGCTTGTCGATGGACTTAGATTATGCAGTGAGGCTGATGCAGAAGTCATTTTATGTAAAGGGCTAGAGATGTGGAAGGAAAGCATTTCACAGATCAGCATAGGAGAAAAAAACTTGGAGGGCTCTAGCTGCCCGTATGTTAAGTATTTGGGAGGGGGGAACTGTGGGCAAGACAGGATAGATCCAATATATACGACTCAAATAGCATAAAATAGCTCAAAATGGAAAAGAAACAGGTAGCAATGATTTGCAGGTGAATATATTCTTCTGTCTAGGTAACTTGATTTCTTGTGATACCTAAAACGAAGCAGCTACATTTGCATTGATAGTCATTTGTTATGTCTTTGAACTGTTGCTTTACTTTGGAGGGGTGAAGTCCAGTGCTGAGTATTGATGAGATGAGAATTTTGAGGGTGCTCCTGAGTTTTCTTACTTGTGCTGTCCTGTTGAAGTACAGGGAAGTAAGGGAGAGGTAGGGGTGAGTTTGTTGATCGGTAGGGTTGRCTTTGTTGTTTCAGCTGGTATGAATGTTCCTGAATTGCAGGCATGCAGTTTTGACCTGAAGAAGGCTCTCCACTTAGGTGGGGTAAGATGTGTTAGGAGTGAAACACTGCACTCTGTGTTCAACATTAGGAGCTTAGGAAGGCCGTGGCGAGAGCCTTGCTAGCTACGCAGCTGTGTCAGCAAGGAAAAATAAGGCACTCAGGCAAGAGAGAGCTGGAATTTCTTTGAAAGCTTCCAGTAAGGAAAATATCCTAGGTGCTAGGAAGTGTATTACTTAACCAAACCAGTTATCTAAGCAGCACTTGGAGATGTAATATCTGTTAATTATTAAAGGAGAAAGCAGGCACAGTAGTAAGGGAGAGCAAATAATGACTATTAGCTTGGTGCAGGAGACCAGGTGCGATGATGAATAACTGCATCACTTCAGCTGCATAAACAGAGAGCAGAGGATGTATGACAAGAATAATACTACCAATAAAGTCATAGGAGTAGTAAGGTCATGAGAGTAGAGTAGCTGTAAATATTTGGCTAGTGTGGAATCTTTAAAGTGCCTGATTAATGTATGTTGTCTATAAGTCATAGTAACTCCCAGGAAATGTGTGGTTATACTATCAGAAACATTAAACAGCTGGCTTCAGAAAAATTGGCTCAGTTTCAAGCATTTCTTCATATATTTATAATCCCAAATAAGATTTAAATGATATCTGGACAAGGTATCTGTTTGGTTATTAGAGTCTAATTTAGTAATTTAGAATGGAAGGGACCTCTGGAAGTAATCTGGTCCCAACTCTATCTGGGTCGGCCAAGCTGGCTTAGACTGCTCAGGACCCTGTTGAGAGGGGCCCTGGCAGCCAGGCAGTGCTAGTTGTTAAAAAAAGTATTTTTCTTCAAATTTTATTTTTTTTCCTCACTAAATAGTACATGACAAACTGTACTGTTACACAGGGAGGGAGGGTAGCTGAGCTATCTGAACTCATTTCGACTAGTTAAATAAAAATAATTAATAAAAAGAGTGATTTAGTCTTGAGACCAGTCTAGGACTATTTCTGTAGGGATGACTTCAGATCTCTATAGAGTAAAATTTCTCTGTGTTGCAGGCAGTCCAGGCAGGAGGCRGTTTTAGCCTAAAAACTCTGTAATGAAATGGCATCAAGGCTATGCCTGAGCTTACAGACCTGCTGGAGAAAGTAGTAAATATGTAATATTTTTGTTTCATTTATTAAACTTCTGCAGTCTGGCTACAGTGGGTGTTTAGCCAAAACATGGAAACATCTATGATGGATTTTTATTCCTTGCAAACAATATTTGAGCAAAGACTTCTTTTTTTAAACAAAGTTTTTTGCCAGGTTTGATAAATGTTTCTATTTCCACTACAGTTCTTGAAGCTTTAGCTATTGGAAGAGAATCTGAAATAACATATATTCTAAAAATATGTTTGTAATAACTAGGAACAAACTTTTGGCTGCCGTTGTGAGCAAAGGYATTCAGATTCTTGCCAACTGATGTGTAGAAGTGCGTTAGGAACCACAGTCTTGGTTACATTACGATTGACGTAACCAAGAATCGTAATTAATTCCTGAGCTTTAAAAATAGCTGCTAGGAGGAAGTAATTTTATGAAAGGTCATTAAAGCAATATTCTCTCATATCTAATAATTGGAATGAAAGTAAACGAGATTTACCAGAAAGTAAAGAATCTGATTCTAGCTAAGAACACACAGTTTACTTTTACAGAGATTAATTTCATTTCGGAATTTGTTTTGACAGCTGGAAGTAGAAACCTATAAAGGCATTGGAAATGTGTCCTGGACAGAACACACTCTTTTCTGCACATTTGGAAAAATAATTTAGTGGAGCAAAGAGATCTTTTTTGATATTGCCAAACCCCCAACCCACTGTATAACTCTTCAAATGCTGAAATAAATATTTTAAAGCTACAGCAGAAGAGAAGCAAGGAATGTTGCTGTGGCTGCAGGAAGAACAGTTTAGGGAAAGATTCTGTAGGGGTCTTGACTGATTGTATCCTGGGCCTCCTTTTCAGCAAAGCAGCAGTAGAACAGGAGAGGTGCAAGCGAATTCCTTCCTCTTACTGCTCTTCTGTCTATATCAGAAAATAAATCTTTGACATTGAAACTTGGCACTCTTTCTTATTTTTTATTTTTACATCTTATTGGGGAGTAACTTTACCAACTTCTGAATGGAATTCTTCCTCTTCATCCTTTTCAAAGCTAGATTTTTTTTTTTGCTTGCTTTGTGCTTCCTGGTGGCTGGCATCTAGCAGTCCTACAGATTACTAGGTAAGCTTCAAGTGTTACGTATTGTTAAATGCAAAGTGCAGGAGTATAAATTCGATTGTCAATAGAATAGATTGATTCTATTTTTTTTTTAAGGTGGAATTTCTATTGAGGCAACAGCATAAACCCAAAATAGGAGAGCAATGGTTAACCTACCATTACTGAAGAGAGAAGATTTTGCAAATAGATCATGAACTTAAAGTGTATAGTCATCCTTTTATCTATCTATAGGTATCAGACATTTCTACATATCATTTATTAAGGAAAGAATAGCAGTTGAGAATGCTGAATGAGCAGGCAGTTAGTAACTATCAGTTGGCCAGAAACACTTTAAAGCAATGCCTTCCATAAGAGAGAGGGTATGGCTGATATGCAAAACTTGAATGAGTGCACTGTACATGCAGAGATGCTTTTTTTGAGTATCTACCACTTCACCGCTTCCCCCAACATATCTTTAGTTCCATTCTCTTGAGTATTGCTGCCATTTATCTTGAATACTTGGTATAATGTGACTGTTGGCTAGGGGTCTTATCTAGTGTAAGGATTAATTTTTAATTGGTTATTGTTAGTATTGCAATTTTTTGTTATTTAACAATTTCAGAAAATGCTATTTAGCCACGCTGTGTTGATGTAGTTATGTCAACTGAGTGAGTGTCACTTAAGTCTGGAGGCATAAGTTTGATATCCATTTCAAAGTGTCACATTCATTCAAAGGGTCTCATCTTCATATTAATTTAGTTATGTCTTCCTTTTTATATCCCTATGAGTATCTGTATACCTGTATAATGCTTTTTTTGAAGAAAGCACAGTGATTTGTAAAATCTGTGGGTTTGAACTTCTGCTGAAAAAAATGTGAGTATTTAACCAGGCGGAGACTTAAACCCAGGAGGCAGTCCAGCTTGGCTCTAGTCCCTCATTTAGCCCTGTGTCCTCATTAGAGCTTTGCTGTTTGTGTTCCTCTGACAACACAGAGCTGCARCAAGCCCAGGTAAAAAGCTCTGGTTTTCTGTAGGGGTGAATTGGCTGTTGGGCCCCACACCACAGCAGGGGCACCCACCCCAGGAGGGCAGCCTGGCTGCCAAGAGGGTCCTGCTGCCATGGGAGTGCCAAGGGTGCCGCTGTGGGACCACCCCGTCCCTCTCCACTCACCTTTGGGCCAGGGGTGCATCTTGCCACTTGTTCCCATCAGGGCTGCAAACCACAGCGCTGTCAGCTGCTGTGGAGAAGAGCTCTTACAAAAAAAACCCCGTATGTTCTCCATGGAAGCAAGCACATTCACTCTCTACGTAATAAAACCATAGCTCTTTCAATAATTATAAGCAATACATTACTTGATTTCACCATCATATACGAGTTATGATCTTTGCACACTGTTTTTAGCCTTGGACTGCTTTGTATGCAAAATACTGTTTCCAGTTCAACTCAGAAATGTGTCCTTGTATAAAAATGGCAAAAAATCAATGATGCTTGTGCTGAAAATATCTAAATCACAGTTCATTTTGGTATTTGTATGACTTAGCAGTGTAGAATTACCTCAGAATTATCTTGCAATGCTCTTGTTCAAATGGTATTGAAGTATGTAAGTCAAAGGCTATTTTTGTGAACTTCAAGAGTTCATCAAGAAGGGCAAGCTGTGCATGATGAACACATGTTTATTCATTATGATTTTCTTCTGGCATTGCAGGCTAACAAACTCCTAAGTAAAAAAAAAAAATAAAGCACTGCACTGATAGCTTTGCTTTTTTAGCTCCCCAAATTGTCTTTTTTCTCTTGCAAAAAAGGCAATTCTTCATACCTGTCTCTAAATATATTTAATACGTGCATGGCAGTCTCTACCTAAGCGTAACATTGTACACAAATAGGTAGTTGAAAATCTGAGTTTAAGCTATGGGTTTCTTGGTAGTTGATGTAAATTAATAAAGTTTTAATAATCACAGGTCATGGGAACGTGAAAATTAGGAGTGTTTTGCCATGGTACCACACTCATGGACTTGCAGACTGCAGTTCTCCAATCCAGATCTAATTTTTTTCTATCTCTATCCTCCTTTCCTTCCCCATTTCTACATATGCAGTGTTTTTACCCCTTTTTTCCCCCTAAACTCTGAATATAATTTCTTGGGTACTTTTTTCTTAGGCTTTTTAGTGTGTTGCAGAGGTTATAAAAGCAAACAATTTTTTTGAGTTAATGCATCTCTTGTTCTTATGAACTATGGTGAGAGTTAAGTGACTGTATAACATTGGGAACAAGTTAATGATTAAATTTGTAATTTTGTATCCTGAAGCTTTGCTATAAGATATTTAATCTTTTTTATTTTTATTTACTGTAAGGTCTTTCATCATTCATCACATTGCACATTTGGTTTTTCTATAGAGCTCTAATCCCTAAACCTGTAGGTTTTCAAATCAAATATTTAAAAAAGTATCAATTTAAAAGAGAAACCTCAGACTTTGAATACTTAGTATTGAATGTGCCATTTATGAACAGTGACTTTTTTTGCGCTACTCCACCAACAGCCTTACAGTGATGSTCAAGAAAGTGTAGTACCATGACCTGAAATCAAGTATTCAAATTATATCACACAGAATGTTTTCATCAACTTCTTGAATGCAATTTTCAATTTTTTTTTGTTTGATAAAGCTCATTCAAATTATTAAGTAAACTGAATTATTCATACTTAAGTCAAGAAATCAAAGAAACAAATAATAACACATCGTTTCAGATGCAGATTTCTGATGCAGATTTCATCCCTGTAATATGTAGAAAGATATTTACCACCTTACAAACATTTACCACTTTTAAGTAAACAAGTAACATCTACTTAAGGACAGCTTCTGTCATGCATGTGCATTTGACAGTCTTCTCCCCCCTCCCCCCTTGTTCAGTATGATTTTTTTTTTTTAAATATATTTATTTTGCAGGCATTCTATGGTATTGGTTAATTCTTTGTTCACTTTTAAATTAAATGAGTGAGTTGTAAATTCTTTGGGGAAGGTAATTGGTTACAGTCCCAAGCAAGCCCTGTTTCTGGTGGCAGAGAAGGGGGAAAAGGAAATAGAAATATGTTGTATTATGAAATCTGCTGGGTATTTTTTCTTATATATTTCACTAGCTATCAGTAAGATCTGTTGCTAATTTAAAAATAATAGAGCATGAAACCAGAGTATATGAAGTTATAGTGAGTGCTGAAGTAGAAGAAGTTTTTAAGCTTGACATAATTTCCTATTCATTCTTTCACTTTACCTTACGATAGGGAGATGAGGAATTGGTATATATTACTTCCCTGAGCCAGAAAATACTTTAAAAAAAAAAAAAAACAAACAAAAACCCAACAACAAAAAAAACCCGCAAAAAAACCCCCAAAACCAAAAAACAAACAAACAAAAAAACAAAAAGCAAAAAGCAAAAAACACAGTCAAAATGAAGGAACTTTTACTTTCATTATGGGTAGTGTCCTGCTCCTCTTGTAATTTTTTTTTTTTTTGACTCCTAATAAGCTGTTTCTGGAAGAGTGTTTTTCTTTTAGCACCTTTGCATGCTTCAGTGTTAGTGGTTTGGGGTCTAAAATTGGTTTCTGGAGAACTCTTATGTTCTGCTACCTCCAGAAATAATGGGGGGAGGTAAATTATGGGAGCGATTTCTGCCAGAATCATGACTAAGCCTTGGGATAATGCACAATCCCAGCCTCAAATGTTTAACAGAAATCTTTGTGGCATAGCTAAGTGGGTTTTGTTTTGTTTTTTGGACATCCATTGTAATAAAGCTTTTTCATAGCCTAGAAATGGAGGATATTCAGCTCTTTATTTAAGTAGTTATACCAATTCTGTTTTATTGTCACTCAGATATCCAACTATAGGGGAAAAAATCCTACATACTTGTTAGCCAATTATATGATCACATTGATTATATGGAGAGAAAGCTGCAACGTGAAGGTCCCCAAGCCATTCTATGATTCTATGAAAGATTTAGACCTTTGGATCTTCATGAAACATTTGTAGAAATCAGGCTGCAAAGTTGGATAGCGTGTTGATTCCAATTTACAGCTAATGTTCAGTTTCTAAATCATTCTTTGGATATACTGGGACGTGATCTTTATGTGTGTTTGGGRTGGGGGGTGAATCTGAAATATTTTTCAAGTGCAAAGCAAATGTATCTAGGTATTGATTCCTTTTGCCAAGTGAATTGCCAGTATTTGACTTTGTTGGTGTAAAGATCTTTTTCAGTTTAATAGTTGTGGCAATTTTTATAAGTGATGACCGGTAACAGTATGAAAATCTGGCTTCTAGGTGTGCTGTTGTCTTGGTGCTACTAATTAGATGTGACACTGAGCTGCTGTTTCACTGCCTGGCAGCGACTTGTGCCCTATAACCATAAACAAATTGATTTGATGTGATGTGTTCAACAAAATAACCAGAAATAGATGTACGGTCGTGGAAATCTTTACTTCTTATATAGTTGTGTGCTTATACTGCAGTGTTTTGTCCAGAACTTAATTGAAAACAACTCAGTGTGGTTTGGCTGCCTTTCTACGTAGAGAAAGATTATTATAGACAAAACCTTGGCTGCCTTACAGCAATTATTCAGAGTAAGCTAGATCTAAATCCTCATCTCTTCTGGCCTTGGTAATGTAGAATTTCAGAAGAAAAGGGATCTTCTGGTTTCACCAGACAAAGGGTGGGGTTAGGGGGTTGTACGCGACAGGAACTTTGCTTTGATACAGACGGATCTTCTATTTAATCTCTGAAGAGCTGTTATGATGACAAATCATTTTACTACATCTGCTTTAGTTCCTTTGAGTTTAACTAGTTCTGTGGGAACATARGAGTCTGAAAAATGATTAGGTCATGCAGGATATTATTCAGGCTTGTGCTTTTCTTTAATAGCCATCTAGCCACTAATATTGATGAGAAATGTTAACAGTTGTCAAGAAGATGGTATGTTTACGCAGTACAGAAATCACAAACTGTGTTCACTTAAGTCCTATGATATTTCAAATTGTATAATTACGTTGGTTCTAGGTACATTTGAAGTCCCTGTTGCTTTGACTATGTTATTGCTAAGGGTGTAATTTGTATTACCTGAAATTAYAATGTTTTGTTTGTTAGAGTATGCTTTTTTAACATTTTTTGCACACTGTTGTGTAAGTAATTGTTTAGATATATCACATCTTTTAATAAGAAATGACACTACTTGATTTCCTCCAACTCTGGTACAAAGCTTAATCTGATAATCCTGTTAGAGTTGAGGGTAGGGTAAGGGGTCAGCCAGGCTGCAGGGCTGGGGGAGAGCCGGGAAGACCGGTGCTGTGCCTGCTGCGTTGGCCTCTCCTGGGACTGCCGGTGCTCCCTGGCCCTGCCACTGCCTCTGGCAGCACCGAGCTCTTCCTCAGAGCAGTGGTTCTGCTCCCGTCTCAAATCCCAGCGTTTTGCTGAAGATTCCCAGGCAAGGAGTATTTATGAAGCTCCTGCTCGTTTCAGAAGATGCACTGTACTCCAGATGTAACTCTGCAATTCACATTGCTGTTGCTCTAAAGAAAACACTTCTGCTCTAGAACAAAATAAACCTATAAATCGTGCACTTATTCTTTCCATTAACATTTTTCCTTCAGAAATGTAACTTTTAAGCCCTTTAAAATGTGGCTTTTAAGCCCATTAGTGAGATCTAAGAGTTATGATTTGTATGCATCAGAAAGTAGTATTGTATATTTTATTTCCATGGCAACTGGCATCTGTGATGCATGTTACTGTAACTACAGTGGATAATAACTTTTCGTGTTTTTAGTTTTGATGGCAATATCTATGTCAGTAATCAGGTGGTTAATGCTGCTGGGTGCGATAGTCAGAATTGTCAAGCAGTTTCTGTGTGTGGAGAAGAAAACACCATGAATATGATTTCCATTATAAAGAACTTTTACCTGATAGTCTAATATTTTGAATTTATTACATGAAGATTAATAGTAATGTTTTTATCACTATTAATTAGGTACTTCCAAGATAAATGTAAGTAATTACTAGCTGGTTTAGAGGGTTTGCTTTTAAAGTATACACTTGAATGTTTTTCATTTTTTTTGCTTCTGTCTCAGAGATGAACAAAACCCTGGGTTGACCTCTTTCTCGTGTGCACATATTCACAGTGCATAAACTCTTATGTTCTCATTAATCTCCTTTATCTGTAACTTGCATTGCAGAAGTTCATAATAAATTTATACAAAGAAAACCATTACCTAGGTAAACTTTTTATTGCTTTGGTGTCACCCATGGTATTATTAATGAACTTCCTCTGTTCTTTTTAATATCCAGTTTCAGTAACCTTATTTCAGTATTTGCTATTAGACTACCTGAGTTTTTTATGAAATATTTATCTGATGACTGAGTCATGCTTAAGCAATATTGGAGGAAGCCTTTTTTCTATCAAAGACATAAATGGTGATATAAGATTTGGAGGGGGGAAAAAAAATCAATCTTTTCCATTTTTTCAGGGCCAAAGGAAATCATCACAGTTGGGTTTAATAAAGACTAAAAGGATGTCAGTGAGTAAGAGCACTTAAAGAGCAGCTACACTGGTGTTTGTACTAAATTGCTCTCCAAAGAAGAGCTCCACGTAAAACTGAAGGTCTGCATTTTACCTCCTTCTGACACTTTGAAGTTAAATGCAGGTTTTTCTGCTGCCTTGTTTGTCTTTAACTTCTCCATTCAATTCCTGTAATTGCTGTTTAGTAAGAATGCCTCAGCAATTCATAATAATTGCTAAACAGTTTACTTTTTGCATGTCACATAACCTGTTTCACCATACAATTGGAAGGTACACTTTTTTTAGTAGTAGTTTAGTCAAAGAGTACCTGCAATGTGTCAGAAGTACTGAGGAAAATAAGATGTAGCTCCTTATTTTGTTCAGTAACTAGCCTGTTCTGGATTTTGCTGGTGTCAAATGTTTTTAGTGCTCATCAGGCAGACATGCAGATGTTTAACTTTACTACCATGAATTGTCACATTTCAGACAAATAGCGCATGATGGTGAAGTTAGACATGTGCGTAACATTTGCTGTATTGTGGCCTTAATGAAGTATTACTTTAAATATGATCTTGGTCCAATATGTAACTCACTTCAGAATGAAATTACCATCATATTTTGTAACTCGTATTTTTTGGTTTTTATAGGATACCATGTAGAACAGAAAATAATGAGGCCCACTAGCTTGCTATATAAGACGACTAGTAAAAAAATCTCAAGGAATTTATCCATAAATATGCCTCTTTCTAAAAGAAGAAGGAGAAAAAAAAAAAAACCAACAAAAAAAACCACAACAAAAACCAACAACAAAAACAAACAAACAAAACCCCCAAACAAACAAACAAAATCCATGAAAACTGCTACCTTCATCTGAGATAGTTCGGTCTCCCTATGCACAGACCACAATTCACATAGCTGGAAAAATTAACAGCAAAAGGTCTAGCATCCCACTTCCATTTTTTCACTGTTTTATTGTCATTAAAAATCTCTTGTTCCTAATAGTCACCAGCTTTGCTTTTTGTGGAATATTCCAGACCTTGCGAAGAAAATAAAGGTAGTGAGTCCATTGCTTATAAGCCTGATTTCTCTTTCTGTGACACATTTGCTGTACAGACTCTTTCATTAATAATGCTATTTGATTGTTTAACTAGAAAGTGTGTGCCACACAATTTTTGTTTTTAATTTTTTTATTTTATTAATTGGGGTGGCTGAAATGTAATGTACCCATTATTGGGAAATTCTGTCCCTTAAAAACTGCTTCCCAGTATAGCTTGGAGAAAATTCTGTTATGCTTAAAGATACTTGAAATGAACAAGAAGAGATTAAAAATAGTGGAGAATAGTAAAAATCTTAAACACTCTCAAAGTAACTGAAGGTAGGTCCACACTGCAGTACAGCACTATAATATTTGATATACCTGAAATAACTCAGCAGTACCAGCTTACCTGTACTAAGATTTAGTGCTGTCTCAACATTAAACTTAGAGTGGGTTAATTCATCTTGTGCTGACTACTTTGACATCAGAATACAGACTAACAGGTTTAAAGTCAGTGTATACATTTCTATGTTTTAATGACAGGAGAGCATAAGGACTGATTACTTACTGGCCATTTCCAGATGCCAGTAAATGTAACAAGTCTTTTGAAGGCAAAGATGTTTCATGTGTGTGTTTGGGGGGGGTTTCGGTTGGTTGGTTTTGGTTTTTTTATTGCTCTTAGCAAAGGGGAGAAGAAATGGGAAAGTGGTGTGTAGGTCATGTGCATCATCTGCTGAGTGGGAGAACAGTAACCACAATTTTTTAAAAAAAAAAAAAAAATCTTTTTCTGGAGCTGAGTCTTTCACAACTTAAAAAAGGTCTTTAAAAGGTTCAGTGCTATTAGGACTCCAATGTTTCTTTCTTAATTTCTCTCCAAATGCTTTATTTTCTAGCGTTTGAACTTAAACTGTACCTTTTGAAATGGCTACGTAATTCCTCTGCTTTAGTAAGTGGTCAGAGCTCCCTTTGAGAAGTCCGTGGCAGTCACACTAAACTCGCAGAGATACTCGTGATGGTGGTTGAACACCCGAGTCAATCCATTGTGTTAGAAGTGGATAATTTATGAAATTTCTTTCAAGGAAACATGAAGAGTCCACAAGCTAATGATTTTAGTATCTGTTCAGCGACACCCGAAAAGGCACAAAGGTGTAGCCAGTCTCATAAAGCTATACACAGTATGAATGATCAGTAGTGCCATTGGTACCTGATTTGCCAGTTAGTAATTGGTGTTTCAGTTAGTTATGTATACTCCAATCTGCAAGCATTTTCAGCTGATATGATCTAGAACGCAAATATATATATAAAAATGGAGTAATTGCACAACTGACAGTATTGAATAAAACTAAACAAGCTGAAGAACATATTTTCTGATATTGCAAATACTTGTACTAGAAAAATTGTGTGAATACTCATTCTCAAGATGACTGAGTGTTGGCTGATTCTTTTGTTTTACTGATGAAGACTGTTTTCAAGACAGAATGCATGGTTCAGAATTTTTTGGTGTGAAAGGTGATCAATGTAAAAGGTTGGCTTTTTTAGTGGATGACAGATTAGGCAAGTGAACGGCTGCTGAGGACAGCTATGTGAATATGGAAAAACCTCTCTAGAGTCATGGGTTTTCAGAGCAGAGTAAGAGCTGCAGTGGAGGAAAGCAGAACACCAGGTAGAGCAAAAAACAAGTAATTAAAATTGTCTAAAATTTGAAGGATTAGCCTGGTCCAGAAACCCACTGCAAACGCTACAGTGAACACTGGGTAGAGGCAAGGGATGGTTTAACTATCAAACTAAGTGGTATAGGACAGATTAAGAAAATGTGGTTATGCACCTAAATAAATTCCATAATATCCCTGTAGAGACAGATTTCTCGATGATCTTAGAGGTCTTTTCCAACCTTAATGATTCTATGATTTCTGATAAAACTTTCATATTTTTATATTCACTGTAACTCAGTCCTGTTTGCGATGAAGTTTTATTTTTATTGGTGGTATCTACTTATGGTGAAAGCTCATTCTGCAGTTATTAGCTTTTCCAAACTTATTTTGGTTTTGCATGTTAAGTTTTTAATGGTTTTTATCAAATTTCTTCTTCCAAGCAAAATGGGCAGAAGAATATCTTTTTGGCAGTTGCTCAGTTGTGTACTGTAAAATGAATTGTGCAAGAACAATAATTTGGATCTTCAGGATTGCTGTTCGGCAAATTAATTTTTTTCATAAGCAGCAGATACTTTCCTTCTAATTTCTTATTGAATGTTTTATTCATATATATTTTTTTAAATGTTTAAATATATTTATAAATTAAGTTATTTTGAAAAAACAAACAACCCCCCGCCCTACCGCCCATTCTAGTATATCTAGAACAAATACATGTTCATTCAACATATTTGCCTAATATGTTTTGGCAAGATACTAAAAAAATTGGGGRGGAAAAACAAATCAACATGTTTGTTGAAATTAACTGAATCAATGTAAACCTGGGTATGGGGGAAAAATACATGAAAATTTTCAACCAAGTCTGATATTAAAGGTGTATGTTTCTTTGGTATGGAGGAAGTATCACATAGGAAGAAAGAATATGTTAATTATTGTCGTAGAAGTCTTGATACAGATTTTGGAACAGTAACAACTTTAGATTTTAAGATTTAGCCTCAATTATGGAAACAATAAAAGTCATATTTTTATTCAAGCAATCTTAGGAAACACATTTTATGAAYGATTTGAAAAAATTAATCCACAAATCAGTAAACTAATTTCAAAGTTTGTAAATGTGTTTCCTAGTATATGTTGGTTTCTTAGAATACAGTATTGCTTCTAGCTGTGATGTATACTGATGTTTTAAGTAGCCAGTATATAATCTTTTGCATTAGATTACCTTCAACCTTTTTCTTAATAGTGGTTTGTAATTAATGCCTGTTTCTAGAGGGGAGGAAAATAAATATTAAAAAGAGTCAATTTTCTATGTAGAGTTAATTTTACTTCAGAGATTATTTCCTTTCTTTTCATTGTTTGTCACATTGTATAGTCTAGTTATTCTATAAATACTAATGTAGCTTTTGATTTTTTCTTTTTTTTTTTTTTTTTTTTTTTTTTTTTTTTTTTTTTTTTTTTTTTTTTTTTTTTTTCAGCATGTTTTCACATGTCTGAACCTGCTAAAGGAAATCTAAAGATTAAGGAGACGGAGGCACATGTTCGATTTTAGGTAGCCAGTTCCTGGGTTTGTTCTTTTTGGGTCTGTATCTGTTTTTGTGGTATATTTGAATGCATACTAACGAGGGAGTTGCTTGGGAATCCTAGCCTATTTAACAAGTTTACGAACCGAATTTTTAATGGATTTCTGGGCAACCCTGTGAGTGTATGTATGTATCAATACACCCACGTATGTATAAGACATAATAGTGAACACAGTTTATAATTGATACTCAGTACATGCTTTATTGACTACTGAACTAATTAAGCATCCCAAGAACAAGGCTAGTTCTCAAATGCTCAGAAAACTTTCTTCTCTTTCTGTTGTTGGGAGTTTTCTCTGTGCCTGGGAAATTAAAGTGTTTTTGTCATCATGGATTCCTTGGTCAAGGTCTATGTCAGACACTCTCTATGCAAGATTGTTTTCTTGACAGTTTCCCCAGAACACTTCAGGGGTTCTCCTGCCACGTGGACAGGAGGGCTGGAGAATAGGTTGGAAAAGGCTTGTGCTGCTCTGGCCCCGTAGTTTTGGGCTTCGGGGCTGTGTCACAAAGAGAAGAAAAACACCTATTCCTTCTCTAAAGCATAGATGGAAATCCTCTCAGAACATTAAAAAACTTCCTTTTTTTCCCTTTGAGTCTACCGTTACTAAGGAGTGTATCGTGAGATTGGTGATACCTGTTTCCTTTCACTGTCTCCTCTAGCCTGTATAAATAATGTAGCAATCACTTCACTGTGCAGGTCATATAATGACTGCATTCAATAATAGGGTTGAAAAAAGCAATAATGTTGATGTCCATATTTTAAAGATACATGCCAAAAACCTTTTTTTAATAATACAAATATCTGAGTCTTCAGAATAGAACTGCTTCCTAGTCTTGTACTTTAATGGGTGTGGGTTTTTTTTTTTTACATGAAATATTCCTTCCTTTCCTCTCAGCATGCAGGGTTGTCTAGGAGAATGTAATGCTCTACAGGCATATTCATAGACATTATCTCTCCTTTTTCCCCAAAACACATTAGACCATACCTTGCAAGAATACCTAAGATCCGTGGTAGTAACTCTGATGGGTTGGAAAAAAAAAAATAAGGTTTTATCTTCAGTACAGCACTGACATGGTGTCAATTTGTGATACATACAGCGTGTTACATACCACTGATAGGGAATAAGAAATCTTTGTAAAAATATTATTCTTTACTTGATGTAAAGTCAATGAAGTAAGACTTCTTATATGTGCTTGGGTGATCAAGCTTTTCTTAGCATGTATTCAAAAGAATGTGACATGCTTACTAAATTCTAATAAAGCTTGATTATGTTAATGCTTACAAATAGTTAAGCAAATATGGAATATTAGTTATAGAGTAAAACTAAGCTATCAAAAAACAATTTCCTTTTTAGTTCCTGAAAATAAGTAATTCGGTTTAAAAGCAAAAGTCTTATGCTCTAATTATCATGCTGTGGCTTAATTTTGTGACTTTTTATTTCTGTATGCATCTGATAGTTTTTAAAGTTTAGCTGAATGATGTTGCACTACTAGTAAGAGGTTGCCATACATACTTTTCCAGATGTTGTAATCTCCATATTTATTGATGGACATTATTTATTATGTCTTGTCTTAGCACTGAATGGAAGTGCTATATCTAATGTTAACTTACATTGTAGTTATGAGACTACAGTATTACTGATGACATTCTTACCTCTGTATTCAAAAATAACCTAACTTCATAGGTACAGTTTTGGAAGCCGATAGTAAATGAGATGGCATCACATTTGTCTGTTGCCTGTAAAAGGGATGTTTGTTTATCATCCCTTTGCATTTGCACATTCTTTCAGACTGATAATTTAATGAAGTATTTGAAGATTAAAACTGCATCCTGTATTGACACTTGTGTAAATATTTGGCTATTTAAATGGTATTAGCAAGCTATAAACTTCTGAATGATCACTGTGTAGCTGTGGAGTTCAGTATCAGTATGTTAAAAAAGGTTGGAAAAATTGATTTTTCACTGACATCCAACATCTGCTAGGCTTTCAGAATGACAAGGCTGAGGTAAGGAAAGGCTATGAGACACGACATAATTTTCTGCTGCATTCTATTTCCAGAGCATACTTCCAATATTGAACTGAAAGTAGTGGTGGGGTTATGCTCTGCAGTGGCTCATACACTGATGCATATAAATGAACTAAAGCCTGTACTGTGAAATCAATGCTTATAGACTTTGTCCTGTAAAAGTCAGGCATTCACAGCCCCACATCAAAATGTTTTATTAATTTTAAAGTGAATGGACATCTTGTGTCCTCTTCTTGGTTTTTTTTTTTTTCTTGAATAATAAAACACTAAGGAAATTACTTCTTTTCATTTTTTCCCAAGATAGTAATTCCTGTTCTGTTGCATCTTAATCTCAACAAGTATTTAATAAATAGTCTGGCGGTTGCTTACCTTTTTAAAAAAAGGTACATTTTCTAAGTTCTATGACACAGTCTAGCTCTAACTCTTTCAATATAAAGTACTCTGAATGTATGCCTGTCACTGACAAGCAAGCACTATTATCTGCTTTGTCTTGCTCCTTGTTTAAGTAACTACTAAGGTTTGCAGGAACTAGTAAAACAGAGCTATTAATTAGATCAAGTTAAAATAAACTTGCTTTAATATGGTATAGCTAGTTGGTTAAAGTTTCCCTTTCTCATAGGCACAGCTGCTAATTTTTCTCCCTTGCTGCAAGCTTCCTTGATAATAAATGTCCTTTCATTATCAGCAATTTTCTTCTAATCTCTGTGTCATTTAGCTGATTTTTGTCATTCTGATGTTTCATGTTCCAGTAGATCTTTGCCTCTTCACATTTATTATCAAGTTTTAATTTGAGGGAGAGGCAGAAAGGCATAAAGTAGCTGTACCCATATATAAAGGGTATACGAAGATGCTTGGTTTTGTGAGTGTACTTGTTGGGGTGTGGGGTGTTTGAGAGCTTGAAACAGCATTTACCTGCACTGCAGCTAGTATGAGATACTGGTGGTATTATCATTTGGTGAAACTCAAGTTGCCAGAARGAAAAATCCAGGAAACTATTCATCTGGTTTGGGTTGATAAATAAAACCAGTTTACTTTGCGAGAAAGCTTGTGACTGTGCCAAAGTTAATAAAAAGTTGAGATGAACTTTGCTTGTTATGTTCAAAGGCGCTCTCCTTCCAAAAACAGATTTCCATCAGATACTACTAGAATACTGGAAGTCTCCTCGCCATCAGTGAGTCATACGCGCTGTAATCTGTGGTTGGTGTCCCTGCATGGGAGCCAAATGTTCAGAGATACCTAAGTGTCTTTGGTCCCAGCTGTCCCTTGTTTCTTTTATGTGGTCTTGCCCTGGGGGAGGAGGGAAGGGTGAAATGCTGGGAATCACCTCAGAGGTTTCTAGTCTTTTACAGTAGAGAATATTTTCATTAAGTCATACACTATTGAGATTTGCTCAAAGTAGTCCTTGGATTCAAAGGAAGCTCAAGAGGATGAGGGTCTGTACTGACAAACTGTAAGAAAGCTTTTGGTAACGTTTTTTTTCCTTTTTACTGTCTAATTATGCCCTTTCCCTGTATCTGCTCGTCACGCAGTTTGCCATGATTGCAAGTACTAACAGTGGTTAGAGGTCATTGCTGCCTTTCTTCAAAATGCTAGATGTTGCAGTACCAGCTCTTGTTTTCCTTCTGACATTCTCTTTTAAATAAGGCTTGCTGCTTTCTGAAGAATGGGTCTTTAGAAATCTGATGGCTTCTTTGTGCCACTCTTTGAATGGATGAGAAAATATCAGCTGTAAAAGAAAGTAGATTTGTATGAGGTAACTCCTGTAAAAGTGTTATGATGGCCAGCTTCCTTCAGTAGTTGGATATTTTTCTGATTTGCTCAAAGACTGATTGCACAAGATTTTTTTCATGTTGCAAACTAACTTACAGCAACATTTCTTCCGCAGTGATGCAAAACTAACAGACTATCTATCTCGGATGAGCCATGACTTTAAAACATCTTGTCTTATTAATTAACTCCGGTTCTGTGTGTTAAGATCCAAAACTAATGTAAGATTTCAGAAGGAACTGTATATCATCAAAATAGATGTATCCCTAAAGGAGTGTAATTAAATGGCCGGAATAACTTAGTGTTAAGAGGACAATCATCCTGGTTTGTTTTTTTTCCTCCACCATTCTGTCTAAGCATCCATTTCTTTCCTGAAATACTCTCACTGAAGAGCTTTATACTTCAGTGGACTAACAAAAATTAGGGCAAAACATGGTTATAGTTTGCTTTTCAGTCCTTTGTAATATTCATGTTTGTCAGCGTTCCTTAAGTGGGAGTTTACTTTCTGATCTTCATTATGATAGTTTTGTTATCTATTAAAACACAAGGATTTGGAAATCTTTTTCCAACCTTAATCATTTAGAGCAAGACTTTCAAAGGGACCATCATGGGAGAATTGAGATTTGAGTACTTAACTCTGTGGCAAATCTCAGAAATAATGGTCTCCTCGTTGTGTGATAGTAATATGCAGAGCCACATAGCATAGGGGAGTGATTTTTGGAAAGACTTTTTGTTGCAGGTTTGCATGCTGCCACAGCAAATCATGTCATTTGTGGTTTTGACAGTTAAAATATTTAATTAGTGTTGTTTGAAATTGTAGTAATTGTTCATGTTGTTTCCATACAGCATGTGCATCCTTTGTGAATTGCTAACTTAAAGCCATATTACATATAAATAAAGGACTAAAGCAGAAGAGTAATTCCTTTCTTTAAAAAAAAGTTTCTCTTTTCTTCCACAGGTATTTCTAACACTTTTTCTTTATTTCTTAACACTTAAGAGTTTATTATTTAATTTTTTTAARTTTAATTATGTGTCAGAGTTTCTTTGGTGTAAATGGGAATGGCCTTAATTAAAACAAAACAAACAAAACCCCTACCACAGTTGTTTCTGTAGGCAGCTATTTACTTGTTTGCATTATAGAAGAACCTTGAATCTTGGAACTGCAATTAAGCTTACATACATTACTGAGTATTCACAATAGACATTAACAAAGTTTGAGAGAAAATATTATCTTTCAGTGACTGTGGGAAATGCAGAAAATCAGTGACAAAGCTTAGAAAGTTAATGCAAGTCTGCTTCTTCAAACTCAATGCTGTTCTTAAGCTAACTGTTAAGTAGTGTAGCATTTTTATTTCTATAAAGAACTGAACAACAATTAACAAAAAACCAAGATGTGGTGCTATTAAGATTATAGGAAAGGAGTGAAAGCCATGCAGCCAAGGAGAGAGTCATGTACTGAAGTAAAGTAATCCACTTCATCTGTGGAAAGCCATTGTACAAAACTAAGCAAACAAACACATCCTCAAAAGAGGAGGATCAACTCCAGGCAGTTCAAACATCGACAATTGAATAGCAACAAAATAAATGCAGAAGGATGGAGGAGAAGACTGTCTACCTAAACTCAGTAAATTGAAACCAAACAGAAAATTTCATATGGAGGTTTTCTACAAACAATGTCTGTCTCTCTGTTCTTGGGAATCCAGAAAGCAAATTAAATTTCTGTCCTTGGAGCTGAAACAGACTATGAGTTCCCCTTTCAAATAGACAGAATATACTTTGGTGGAATGATAGTAGACAGTCATTTGAAACAGTCCCGAAGGAATGTGCTTTAGGAAAAAAGTGTATTTTTAAATTCCTTAAGGATAGTCTTTATTAAGAAAAAAGTTGGCAAAGATCTCAGACACTGAGGTGTGTAAACAATTGACCACTAGCTAGATATATTCTTCAATAGGGACTTCCAAATTATAAGAGATACGTGCATGAGTGTGGGATGAAACTTTACTACAGAGATTGCACCTTAGTCTTTTTTTTTTTTTTTTTAAAGAATAAGATATTTGAGATTATTGAGTTAAATTTTATCTTGTATTTATCTTGCAAGATAAATATGAGGAAAGAGTTCTGAGTCTTTGAAGAAACTTCATAGTCTATTGTTAATTTAGATTTGTTCTAAATATGCTTTAGCAATGTGTAAGTACATAATAGTTTTCCCACTCCAAACACCTTTTCATATAGACTACTGAAGAGCTACTTGTAGTAACACATTTTATAACACAAATGTGGTATATTCAAAGTGATACCTAGATTGATGGTACAGTGCTCCTTTTAATAAAACTTTTCCCTAATAAAATGGATGATGAGGTTGTGTTTTAGTTGTAGTGTTGTTAGGACTGGGTCTTTTTGCAAAGATGAGCCATGTATTGCCTTTCCTGCTGATTTGTATTTGCATAGATTAGCTCAGTATTGTTATAATTGTATATAAACTGTTGAACAGATGCGTACACACATACACTTATTTATATATATATATTTATTTTCCTGAYGATTCCTTGCACTGCTCTCTAGTTTTGGCGTATTTGGGTCTTCAGAACTGGTGACATTTGGTTCCATCTTTCTTCAAAGGTGTAGACTGGATTGGCAGACRGTTTATCTATTATGTGATAATCTGCTTAATGAAGTTAATGGATGTCCTAATGTAATTTTTTTAGTAATATCAGTTGTATAATTTTATTTAAATGATCATTAGCAACCATGAATCCTTATAGTCAGCTTAATTGACATTACTCTTAACTTTTAACTTCTTTCTCTCTAGGCAGAACTAGTGAAAGGGAATCTGCAAAGTGTTGGGCTCACGCTCCGCCTTGTACAGTCCAAGGAAGAAGATGCAGGGCATGTTGTCATTGAAACTGTGACTCCAAACTCACCTGCTGCAGCTGCTGATCTACAGAGGGGAGACAGACTTCTAGCAATTGGCAGTGAGTAATATGTCAGCTTTCAAAATAAGTGTAGTCTTGCAAACTGGGAGGATATGTCTGCGTACATTTCAACTAGACTGCCTTTCTCAACAATTACAGTTATGTCTGGCACTCATAATAATAAAAACTAACAGTTATGTATTTATGGCCACTCAAGGTTATCATTCACTTGATTCATTTTGTTGCATATTTATTTACTCTTAGCTAGGTAAAAGCCAAAATAAAGTTGAATAAACATTTGAATGTAAATATGTTTTAACTGCTCTAATAGTGATGCTGTGAGGTTCTCTACTTAGTTTCTTCCAGTGATGTTATAAAATGTGCTTAGTTTACAAAGAAAACCATAACGTTTTATATCCTGGACCTGCATGCTCAGCTTTGAATCTAAAGGTACTAAATAGAGTATTGAACAAGTAGTATAAGCGTATTTTTGACTAACAGAGTAATTGTCTGAAATATCAAAATGACCCAACAAGATCTGCTGAGTATTYGATAGTATTTTTGTACTTTTAGTGTCAATTTTTGTCAGCTCTGACATGTAGGAGCCTAAGTATTATTTAGAAATCTATTCTGAAGTTCTCATATTTGAAGACTTTGGCCAAATTGTAACTGGCAGATAAGTGCTGCATTGAGGCAAAAAGTTACCCTTGACTTTTGCAGGGGAGGRCACTGTGGTTTTGTTTCTTTTAATAAAGATTTTGTTGAAATCCCTGGGCATTATGAAGTAGATTGATACTAGTTTATATTCCACAATTTTAAATTAGACTATCTCCAGATATAGCTTGAATACTTCTGTTTTATATGGACCCTGTCASCAACAGAGAACTAGATCATAATCATAAACCATAATCAGAAACTGATACTGGAAATCTTGCTGCTTAAAACTTGAGAATTGGAGGGAACCTACAGAATATGGCAGTGGACAGAAGGACAAATAAACCGTTAACAAGAACAGTGGCTAATCAACTTAGKGGAAGGAGCAGATAGGAACCTGTTTATGATCATTAAGAAATAATGCAATGTTTTCTATTCTACTGGATGTTGTGGGACTAAATAAAACATTATGGAGTAGGAATCATAAGGAGCTTAGCATAAAGTTGTTGGGGTTTGTATACTGTCCAGGGGCTTACAAAGACTGAAAAGGAGTGGGAATATTACTATATATTAATAACATTTTAGAAATAAGTGTAGGTACCACTGATAAAATAGAATGTAAACTGAAATCACTCTAGGGGGAAAATGGTAAAAGAAGTTCTGTCAGGGTTATATTGTGAATGTGGAGATTATCTCTATCATGTCATTGGTAGAGAAAGAAATGCAGAAAGAACTGCATAATTATGAGCTATGTATAGTATCCCAGATATGCCTGCATGTGACAGCAGACACATTTCTTCTCCAAACATTAACTGTATAAATAAAAGGTAAAGTAATTTTATATTTGGTTCTGCTAAGTCATTAAGATACTATAGAAGAGTTAGTGTGGTAAAATACTATGAAGATAGAACTTTATACACTTAGAACATGAACTAGTTAAATTTTTTTTTTTTTTTAATGCGACTGTGCTAGCAGGGAGCTTAAGTTTTTACCTGAGAGGTTTTACAGACCAGAGCTTAACCACTACAATGAGTTACTGTGATTAGGTACTGCCTAAATCCCCCTTGCATTGCTCCAGTGATTTAAAAGGGTTTCGAGTTGCTTCGAACAGGCAATTGATGATTGCTCTAGAACAAGGAAAAGTCATTTTTACATGACCCCCCTGCATGACTTTATTTGGACTGCATGCTCATTAAGATATTTTAGCTTGCATGTAATTTGTTGAATCTTACCATAGGCTGGAGATACTGTCAAATGGCTCTGAAAGTTCTGATGAGGAAAATGATTCAGTTCGCTGTTCAGCCACACTGAGAATGTAGCATCATGCCTATATTTTGTTAATATATTGGAACTATTTTCTTTGTTAGCCTGCTTCTGTTTTAATTATAACTGTATTTAAAGATACCCATCTCTCTTGAATCCTTTGTTAAATGCCTGCCACTGAGAAGTCCAAACGTACAATAAGACCAAGGTTAAAAATGCTAGCATATAAAATCAACATTACTCTGTAAGATTACAGTATTAATAACAAACACCAAACTGGACGATTTATGTTAGTATCTTTTCCAGCTCCTGAAGTGATGTATTTGTATGAATAAAATGGGAAGGATCCATCTGTTACATTTCAATTAAGCTCTTCTGTCATAATTGACTTCCTCTGTTAGTGAGCAACAGTATTATTACCACTATTAAAGATCTAAACATGTTTGTCGACTATTTTTGGCCATTTAGATTGTTGTTATAATTAAAATTTAACAATCTTTGTCTTTTTTTAATAGGTGTTAAAATCACATCAACTGTCCAAGTGTTGAAGCTTATTAGACAGGCTGGGGACAGAGTTTTAGTCTTTTATGAAAGGCCTGTTGGGTATAATCAGCATGGTTCAGCACTGCAGGATGGATTTGGACAATTGGAAGACACGGCTTTCTTGACACAGCCAGAAGATGACCAAGCTAGTTTATCAGCTGATGTTGATAACAGAGATTTTGATTCAGAATTTGAGGACTTAGCTTGTGAATCACCTGACCAAAAAGAAGATCTGCCAACAACTCYGAGTCCCAAACGTTCAGTAGTAATACTTGCTGCTAAACCACTTGGAACTATATCTCCAATTCTGAATCGAAAACTACATTTAGGAAGTTATCAGACAACATCAAAAACGCAACAAAAAGATGGAGCTAAAGTGGCAACACCCAAAACTATTGAGGGTTCAGATGCATCACAGCAATCAGGTAAACAATCACAAGGTTCCAGTACTAAGCCTCCTGTGCCACCTAGGCCACAAAGTAAGCCTATGTTGCCTACTGGTGAAACTCAAAATCTGTTAGAAACTGGAGGTGTATCTTCTGAAAAACCAGAGAGGCCACCTCCACCTACAAATAATGGAGATAAATGTACAGAGAAGGTAGTAAAGAATAATGATCAAATAGAAGACCCAATGGTACCAAAAGTAATAACAGCACCAAAACAAGATACATTAAAAGATGGACTTTCAGAAAATGCACGTAGTTACAAAGATAGTGGAGATGACCATCGAACATGGGAATCACCAGAAATTCCTTATAAAATCCGGCAAGGCCGATGGCCAAGGACGAGAACATCCTCCTGTCTATTTGAAGTAGAAGGATACCATAAGTACCTTAATGTTGCACTGTGGTGCAGAGACCCTTTCAAAGCAGGTGGTTTTATCTGCTTAGGATATGCAAGCATAAAACTTGAAGAAATTGCTTTAGATTGTATAGCTACATCCTCAATGGAATATATTAGAACATTTAAACTGGATGCTCCTACACCTAAAGCAGCAGTCACCAGAACAGCATTGCGGAATTTGACAACCCATAAGGGATTCAATGAAAAATTTTGTTATGGCGATGTAACTTTACACTTCAAATATTTAAAAGAAGGTGAAATAGATGATTCAAACTTTCTCCTGGAGAAAGAAAGGGAATGTCACTTGGAAGAAGAAGCTCGTGCACTTCAGAAAGAGGATCCTTACTTGGGACAAATTGTTCTTACAGAGAACAAGCATAACTTTCAAGATACTCAGTTTCAGAATCCAACCTGGTGTGATTACTGCAAAAAGAAAGTATGGACTAAAGCAGCTTCACAGTGCATGCTCTGCGCTTACGTTTGCCATAAAAAATGTCAAGAAAAATGTCTAACTGAGACGCCCTTTTGTGTAGGAGCTGAAAAGCGACTTGATCGAACTGTGGGAAGTTGTAGAGCAGAAGGACAGGAAGCTCCCCAAGCTGGATCCTCTCGTGTTGATTCAGAATCTAAATCCGTTAACAGAACTACAGGTTTGACCAGGCATATCATCAATACAAGCACCCGTTTGTTAAACCTTCGTCAAGTCCCCAAAGCTCGCCTTTCTGAGCAAGGAACAGAGGTGGTAGAACCTTCGCCAAAGCACACACCAAACACTTCTGATAATGAAAGTAGCGATACTGAAATCAGTGGGCCAAGCAGTCCTTCAAAACGTGCAGCAGGTACTGGGATAAAGTTGGTCCGAAAGGAGGGTGGTCTAGATGACAGTGTCTTCATTGCCGTTAAAGAAATTGGACGTGATCTCTACAGAAGTTTACCCACAGAGGAGCGTTTTCAGAAATTAGAATTTATGTTGGATAAGCTGCAGAATGAAATAGACCAGGAGCTGGAAAATAATAATTCACTTGTTAAAGAAGAAAAAGAGACAACCGATGCAAGGAAAAAAGCCTTGATTTCTGCTGCGCTGGCTAAGTCGGGTGAAAGACTGCAGGCCCTGACGCTGCTGATGATCCACTACAGAGCAGGCATTGAGGATATAGAGTCTTTGGAGAACATGTCATTAGAGCGGCAGTCCAAAAGAGTGACTAAAGATTCAGAGGAATCCAATATAGCAGAAGAAATGGATAATGAAGATGTCAGTCTAACGGAGGCGCCAACATTCAACATCATATTGGAAGAACCAGTTGATCCACCTCAATCAGTAGACTGATATTTACATATTTAGCCTTTGAAGGAATGGACTAAAAGAATACTTTGCACTTGATTACAAACACACAAATCAAATTAAAACACTGGTATAATGTACATGTCCTGCTTCTCCACAGTTATTTGCCTGTGTAAGAGTATGGCTAATAATGGTTCTTCTCCAGCTACAGCACCATCATTTTGTTAAACTGGCTGGTTAAAACTACATTTTGGGGTTTATATTGGAAATTTATTTTTAATAACTTATTTTTATTTTTTTCTAATTATGTAACCTTACCATTTCACTTTAATGTGTGTGGTGTCCTTAATGTGTTAATTGCCCCCCCCCCCTTTTTATTTTTGAGCTAGTGTTTTCAACAGGGAAACTGGCAGGATTTTCAGAATGTTTAGTTTCCATTGTATGATGAAAAAATTATAAGCTTTTTGCATGCCTAAGCTGATGACTGACACAAGTCACTGAGGGACCAGGCTTTAAAATGTTGATAACAGTTATTGTACGTCTTCTAGGTAGTTGTGTATTTTTTGCCAAACATATCATGAAAGCAAACAAAAGGTCTTTCATTTTGTCTGTTACTAATATTTACTAAAGTTAACATTGCATATCGTTTCCCGTATTTTTGTTAAATATGAGAACTTTTCATAGTTTGTAATTAACATGAAATATAGTAATGCTATACTTAAAATCCTCCTTAGAACTTTGGGCTATTGTGTCCTGATTGAATTATACTAGATATCAAAGTACATACCAGTATCTCATTTAATTGGGAATATTTTTGAGATAAGAGGCTGGTTGCCTTCCAGAACAAAATTATATATTTAAGTGTTGTTGTATTATCTGATAACCTGATAAAGGAAAATTGTTCTTCTCAAGAGTTGGAGGTTTCATTGCATTCTATGAAAAAGCATGTAATGATGGTTTAAGTAATTTTAAAAAAGTTAATATTTTGCTGCAGACTTTATCTCATCATTTCAGAAAGCTTAAGGTACAAAATACTTTACAAAATAGCTAAATGTGTTCTCTCTCAATACTTTTGAGTAATCATATAGTGGTAAATTGCATTCAGCTTCTCAGACAGAAGAGACAGTCTGAGCAGAAGGATCACCTTTGTCAGAAAAATGTCCTATAGTGTATATAACATGTTTTATTTGAGTCAAAATAAGTGAGTCCAGTAGAAATGGGGAAGAATTGCAGCCAGCAGCTTTTGAAAAGAACTATCTGGTCTTGTGCTATGTGTAAACTGTGGATCTTAGCATCACCTGGCTAAGGCTGTTGTTCTTATTTATTTCCTGTAAACATGGCTTTGTTTCATCTTCTGTGTATAGAAATGCCATATAAAATATCATCTTTATTTTAGGTACTGTGTTAGGCAGTGGTATCATTATCRCTGGTAGTAGAAAAAAAAAAATGCCTTTGTGGAAATGGAGTTGAGTCTAAGATGGTAAAATAACTCATTTAAATTTTCAGGCAGTCTGTAATGTACCTCTCCATGAAATTTGCTTCTCAGTTTATTTTGTGATGGGCAAAATTAAGAAGCAGTGATTTTCACAGATGGAAAAGCATACTTGTACTTCTAAACAAAGTGGTTACTTCCACTCATGCAACTACTTGCACTTTTTTGTGAGTTCTGAGCAGTTGATACTTATTTAGTTGATGTATGGAAAACACTATCCATGCAAAAATAGGCATGTGACACACTTCTGAAATTAAGCTTCAGCAAATAATCGCACAAAATTAGCTTCCCTTATTGACTAAAAGTTATTTAACCTATACTTGCTTGAGATGCATATTAAGACTTCCCCACTCCATTTTCTCAGTGGCTTACCATTGGTGGTGATGTGCATTCAATCTCCATCAGTGTTTGCTCTTACGGACTATTATAGAGGTTTTCAAATATATCCAAGTACTTCATTTAAACCCTGGTACACATGAAGGAGCTGTGAAAACAGTGCAAATACTGATTTAAAAAATGCATTCAAGGTTTTAAATTGGCTTGTGTAATACATCGGGTAAGAAAAGCTGGATATAGTTTTCCTCGTATAGTATTGCTAATGATGATTGTAAGAGATAAATTAAACGTAGTGCAATATTTTTAAATATACCGAATGGGAAAAGGGCAAAATAGTTGTATTTTAGTGATAAGAAGGAAAACATAAATTCCTATCTGGCATTAATTACAATAAGCAGTGAATCTTGAGGGTAAAATTGTGATACTACATTCCTGATGTAATCTTTGCTTCATGCTTGATTGTAAATAGCTGAAAATAAAGAATACCACAGAAAACAAGAATATCTTGACTTAATGATATCTGAATAGGTGGCAGCTACACACATTTGCAGAAGATCTGCCTAATATGATTTTGTTGGCTATAATTTTATCATGAGAATAAGCTTTAATAAAATAGTTTTGCTAAATTATCAACTTCTTTGCATTGTGTTAATATCTTTTTTTTTTTTTAAACATTTGTATTGCAGTAGTTTATCATCTAAAGCCACTACTTAAAGGAAAGATCTTTGGGAGAAAAACACACATTTTGCATTAAATAAAACTACTGATTGCTGGATTAATTGGGCTTTTATGCATTCTTTCTATTTGCATATGCATTTATTTTTATTCTTCACAGTTTAATAGTAAACATAGATTTCTTTCAAAATGGTGATTCCAGTTGATTCTTTGTGTACCTAGAGAATCTTATAAAATGCTAAGGATGCTTGTGGGTTTTTTTTTTTAAGACCTCCAAGCACTGCTCAAATAATATTGCCATTCAATTATTGGTGATAGTGACTACCACAGAGTTATGTTAGGAGAACAAATCATCCAAGAAAAATTCCCCTGACTTGTACTGTCCTTCAGAAAATGTTAATGGATAACTAAACAAATCCTTACTGGTTTACTAGCCTTTTTAATCTAATCAGTTTTTCCTTATTCCTTATCTTTGGTTTTTTTCCCTCAAATCTGAAATAAAACATGCATGGAAGTTTACAGCTATAGGGCAGAACTAAGGTGTRGGAGCAGATGAACGAAGTGACTTCATCACGCTTAAAGTGACACAGATAAAAACATACAAAATATGAAAGAACCCAAATTTTTTTTGTGTATTTTCTATGACTAAAGTTACTTCCTGACTGTCAGCAAAAAGGGTTCGTGTTTGATTACTTATTCCTCCATGGTACAGAAAATCCAAAATGTAGAACAACTGCTAGATGTCTTTTTTGGGGGGAAAAGGTGGCGTAGAGAGCCCAAACGTGGGTGTCAGCGTGGCACTTAACTTTGTCCTCCTCTAACTTCTGGTGGACCAGGAGCGGAGCAAGAGCATGGGGGAGCCAGGCTGAGCTCTGTGGGTCTACTGTGCAAACCAGGGTAAGATGCTGGTCTGTAAGGCCCCAGTAGAAACCTGGCTCCGTCTGCAGAAGAGGAACATGATCAATTCATCTGTCCTTGGGCCTCCTTCTCGTACTTGTTTTGTGTTGCAGATTAATGTGAACTCTTCCTTAATTTTGATCTGCTCAAAAATATGAAACCAAGCCATGAAGTAAGCCATTCTGTGCTTTTTTTTTTAATGCATAAGTTGCTATGTTTGCATTACTTTTACACTTAGGTATTTAAGCAATACATTGGTTAATCAGCTGGTGAATAAACAATAATTTAGAATTCTAACATTGGTATATTAGTTTCAAATTTAATTGGATTAACAATTTGATGTTGACCAAAAGAGTTTGGTGATGTTAAGTAAAATAACTTCTCTTGGGCTAATGTTTCAAGTATCCAAATGATCTACAACATTAAAATCTGAACCTGATGTAAATAATCCTCAATATGTACACTTGTCACTTATTCAGKGGCAGTGAAGTACTCAACATACTGCAGAATCTTGGTTTATGCTGTATTAATGTCTGTCTCCAACCACCTCTCAGCTTTGAAGGAAGGATTTCCATCTGTTATATATTCAAAAGAATGCAACAGAAGATACATGACTATAAAAATCTGTAAGTGGCTTTTTCAAATCAACCATAGGACGATATTGCTTGGTGTTTCACATCATTTAAGCGTCTTATGATGTTTTCTCAGACTCTTCACCCTTCCTTAAACACCCTGTTCTGGCAGCATATACAGGGGTGTGCCCTGGTACTGCACATTTTGGCCTTCTCTATTTCCCAAAAGTTAAATCTCAGACCAGCAGCCACATAACAGACTGGTTTTGGAAGCATCRCGGTTACCTAAACAAGTTGCATGTATTTATGATCTGGAGTGAAAATATTTGTCCTCAATTACAAATGGACTAGAAATGAGGAGTGCTTTCCCATGACCTGAAATAGTTACTGGCTTTTCTCCCCCCCAGTATACAGTAAGCCACAATGCATAAGGCAAATCGTGAGGGGGATTCTTTATTATTATTATTTTTTTTTTTTAYCTTACTACAATAGATCATGAACTTCTTTTAGATAACTTTATTTTAATGCGGTCTGAATGCATAATTATTGACAAAGCAATACTTGAAGTTTGATCCACTATATTTTTCATATTTTCTGACCATAGTATATACACTTTACAAAACTATATGTAAACATAGTATCTATGCTGTAGTACATAAAACATCTGCAATTACATGAAAGAAGGCACATAAAGATTTTAATTTTACAAATTAAAAGATACACCATGGTTGATAAGGACATTGGGATTGTTTTAAAACGCTTTCTTTAAAAGTCTGATTTTTCTCAGTGCAGGTAGGGACTGCTTAATACAGTGCTTTTCCTGCATTGGACTGTGCCCCCAAATGTTAAGAGATATTGGCAACAAACCAGTCTTTTTTTTTTTTCATTATTGTTAGCAAAGTTATATTTTAACTTCATTTTTTGAAAAATAAATATATATTGAATTTCTAGATGTGTGTGCAAATGTGTGTAAAATAGGTTTTTTTGTTTGAACTGCTTATCGGCTTACTTTCAGTACATGCGAAGACTAAATACTGTGATACTGCAGCTTTTCTTAACCAGTCGCTTAAGATGCAGCTAACATAAAGCTGAAATATGTTAAAAATAAAAGATTCAAAAGATAGAAATATAAGAGGTGTCTTCATGCTGTTCTTATTCCCTTTAAGGGAAAGGAGGAGTGCACATTCATACCTACTTGACTTGTTTACCCGGTGTTGTATGGTTGGTTGGGGGCTTCATATTGCACAACTGGTTAGCTAATTAAAACTTCATTAAATAGTACTGCCTAATAGCAATACACTCATCTGTTTAAAATGCTGTTTTCCCCAACATTCCGCAAGTGGTTCAGGTAGAGATCATTTTTTAAATTGGCAAAGTTGTGCCTTCTCTTTTATTAAAATCTAAAGTTGATCAAAAAAGTCATAGCCATGTCTACAGTCTGAATTCCAGCCTTCAGCTCCTCTCCCTGTACTTACAAGGGTACACTTTAGAAGGATGCAAAGGGGATAGGTTTTCTTTGAGCCTTGCTTTTTCTKTTTCCTTCCAATTAGATAAGAAAGACCCAAGCTCTTGCCAGTAACTTATGACTCCAAATAAAATATGAAAGATTGTGTGTTGATGTGTTGACTTTAAAAAAAAATAGTTAAAATTCACGTGTTTATACAGATTTATACTACACATTTAATCAAAAATAGTGTAATATTCAATAAAATTAAATACACAAAATAAAGATTAACACTATACAAATCCTCTATAAAAGCTTTTCCCCCCCTTATAAGGCGGTTAGCAGTCTGCTTTATAACCATGGGCGATGAATAATATACCTTTGGTTTTTTGACCATTTCACTATTAAATGTACAGTACAACTAAAACCTATTTCTGGATGAGWTGTTTCACATGAAACACTGCATTTTGTACACCAAAATACGTTATATGGCTTTTCAGGTTATTCATCACTTTCATATTCTTCTTCTTCATCACCTATTGGGTAGGACTGGATGTTGTTCTGGGTATACATTTTTGTTTTAACGGGACAGTTGTGATCCATGAGTATTGCCTGAAAGAAAACAGAGTGTGAATATTAGCRTTTCTGCTTAGCATCCAGCTGAGGTCCACCACACAGCCACCCAGCTGCAGCCACCATTCAGGGATTCACCTCTCCTCTTTCAAAGCAGAACCGAAACCGATTTCAATTCCAGTAAATCAAGTCCATAGGTCTGTGTGAGGTGGGATCTTGGCCCTAAAGACGTCACCAGCAAATTTCTATTGCCTTAGTGGAACCAGGATTTCAGCCCATGTAGTAAATTGAAATACATCGGCCTGCGTTCCAGTTACCGCAACTTACCTCTCCTATATTTAATCTCCATCTATTAAAAGCTGGATGAATGAGCAAGAGGAGTCCTACTGCCTCAAGCTGAGTCTCCCTTACCAGCTTTTCTTTTCCCACCCCTTTCTGTGGAGCTCCAGGCTCTGCTGAGAGTGGTGGTCCAAATATTGCGACTTTATGCCCATGGCAAGCTAAATGTGATTATCACAGCTGGGGGCCAGCTGCAATATTACATCCTTTGGGATGAATTTTTTCCTAGGACAATCAAAGTCTGCACTCACAGCAGTGTAACTGAAATAATAGTTTCATTTATGATTAAGTTTAGTTTTTAATTAATTATGCAAAGAGCACAAAATAGGGCCTCTCCTTTTGACTCTCTTCAAACCCAAAAGAAATGGCACATGAGTTCACTGACACAAGCCATTTTGGGAATTGGAGACACTTTGCATTTAAAGTTGGGGGGGGGGGGGCAGACACTGTGGAAGGTGTTTAGGCCGTGGGGAGAGATCTTGTCCCTTCAGTGATTACCATGTTACACGTGAAACCCTCTCAGTGACCAGGAAAGCACACAATAAACTTCGTATCTCTAGCAAAAAACAGCAGCTTTTTTTTTTTTTTTCTTCTCCTTTCCGTTTCTCAGCCTTAGTCAGTGTGTTAARAAGGAAAATAAATCAGTGCAGTCTACAAAGGTCATGAGAAGGGATTAACTGGAATCCCTGGGATTCTGCAGTCCAAATATGTGCAAAAYGAAAGGTCTCCGGCCTCACGTACACCACTATTTCAGCAAGATTCATTTTTCCACCTTCTGTTCTGCTCATGCCAGTACAAAGCGCGAGCAGCATAGGCAGCAGGTTCTGTCCTTACCTCGCAGAGATGCGGCGCTGCGTAGTAAGACCACGGCCAGGCAAAATTACATTTTCTTTTCACTCAAATAAACAACAAGCAACTACATTTTATGCCCAAGTCAACCTCGTTCAGTATGAGCAAGGATGAAGTGCTGGGTAGGCTAGACCTACAGATGGTGACAGATGTTGCAGCAAAGATTGGTACTTGCTTTCCAGGACTTTCCCAGCCGTGGGATCACAACAGGGATTGCACTGCTGTGTAATTCCTTCAGGAGCTTCCCATCTTCTTGTTGAGCAGAGGAAACCCAGTGAATAAAGCCATGGATCCCCTCCTGCAGTAAGAGGGCTTTTGAACCTATCTAGTATAAATCTATAGGAACAGCAAGTCTTGCAACAGCAGAGAAGGGGAGCAGATAAAGGACATTATATGAGAGGGCAAATTGAAGTACAGAAATGGGAAAGTAAAGGAGGGAGGAGAATGGTATGGGAGGGGAAATGAAGGAAAAGGACTACCAAAAGCAAAGCAGGAATCTTTTTTTTTTGGGGGGGGTGACAGGCTAGGCAAACAGTGAGCAATAGGAGGGAAGGAGTGAAACGTTCCTGGAGGCACACCCGTGGGTGTCCTGGGACAGAACTCATGGAATAAGCAGGGGAACTCCTCACTCCAGGTCTTGTGGAAAGTAGACTTTTACA
Organism: Phoebastria nigripes; assembly: GCA_035582835.1. Taxonomy (NCBI): domain Eukaryota; kingdom Metazoa; phylum Chordata; class Aves; order Procellariiformes; family Diomedeidae; genus Phoebastria; species Phoebastria nigripes. The sequence goes on along the minus strand of JAYKAV010001964.1, from coordinate 859,899 downwards.
TGGACTCAGAGAGCAAATACGAACGTTAATGGTGAAAAATGAGGAAAAAAGTCTGTTAGAGACTGTTAATCGCAGTCACTTTTGCCTTGGGGCTCTTAGCCCCTAATTTTAGGGATGTGTCAGAACATGTTTGCCGGCTCTGAGACTCGTCCCTAGATACCACTGTGGGTCACGGAGGACTGGGCAAGACTGCTGATGCAGCCAAGCATCATTCTTCCTGTGCACCATAAAGTGGCTGGGCAGCACTGACTGCTCTAGAAAATTAAGTTATATTAAAAAAGAAAGAGTCAGGGTAAGACCTGTGGTACAGATAGGATAAGAGAAGCCATTAATTTGTAAGGGCAGGTGATCTGTATGGAGGAACAAGGAAGAGGAAAAAAAATATGGTGCAAAATATACTGTAGAAGACCATGAAGAAAACAGGTTGAGGCACACAAAGGAATGAAACACGTTAAGCGAGTGCTTGGTCCATACATTTCTGGCACTTAGAGGAAAACAAAAATGCCTTTTATACTGACTCCATCACAGCACATGCTGTTGCAGATGAATGTCTGCTGGACCCTGTTTCATGATAATCAAATTTGTGACTTTGTAACACGTAATTAATAAAAAGCTTTTATTTATACATCTTGGACATACAAAGAAGGGGGAGTTCATTCCAAAGGTGATGCATGAGGGTAAAATAAACTGTGCTGGTCCCATTTTGGGGAAGTTAGAGGCAAAGGCACAGAAGTAAGTTCTCATTTGTTTCACTGCAAAAAAAAAMCAAAAAAAAAAACCAAAACCAAAACACCAAACCCAAAACCAAAAGAAAGAAACCATGTTATGCTTACCATTTTCTCCTCTTTGGCAGGTGGACTTCGAAGGAAAAAGCACAGAGGAGCGAAGAGGATATCCACAATCCCTATAATTGTCATGAGCCATGGAAATCCAATGGCCTTTGCAATGGCACCACCGGCAGAGGGACCTTGTATAAATAAAAACCTTTTTCTGAATACTGCTCAGACATAAAATTTGCAGCAGTCACTTTAAACAGCAGTAATTTTATATACAAAACTCCGGCTTTACAAATTGATTTGAGGAATGTAAAGACATGTTTGTAATTATAACATAAACCTTTTCTGGCTCCGTAATCCACGTTCATCGAAGAAATTAGAGATGCTCCTAGGGGCTCCCGGGGCATCTGTATCATGCACTCAAGGAGGCAGGGGTTCAATGGGGAGTTATTCCCCTTGCAAACTATTAGAAGCACAGCTGTGGTGTTAGGTTTAAATGTTGCAAGACCTCTTTCCTAGGGGTATCCTATTTGTGTTCAGTGCCTACCGCCTTCAAGCCTCTTACAGCTAACGAAGCTGAGCACAGCATCGTGGCAGAGAGGGGAACAGATGCCAAACGATTCCCCGCTTCCTTTCCCTCTGCTTCTGATAGAAAATAACCACCCCAGCTCATAAAGCCTGCGAGTGCCACTGGCATTCACACCTACCATCGTAGCGTTTTTCTCTTAACTGTCAGGTGCGTTATAGGCAGGAAAAGGCTGGACTTACCTATGGCAAAGCCCATGCAAAAGGCAACATCAGCTATTGCGTACACGCTGCCATAGACTGACACATGGCGCAGATCTACGAGGTAGCCCATAATTGGCATCATGGAGGAGTCCACCATTCCTGCTCGTGAGGGAGGGAAACATATTTCAGGAAAATACTGCCTTTTTTTTTTTTTTCTTCTCTTTTAATGTCTTGGCCAACTATGTGCTAAAAAGAGATGCAAAAGCAACTAAAAGGATGCTTATTCTTAAATAAGCAAAAGATTTGTGTTAAAATAGACTGTGTTATCTGTGCTTTTTAAGGTCTTTACTGGGTCTGAGGTCACATATGGACGTGTATAGATGTGTACATGTGACACTTGCCAGAGGACAAGAGAGATGCGAGCTTAGAGCACATTAACCGCTTCCCAGTAACCATCCGTGCAAAGGYTCCCATCTCACATTACCAGCCAAGTACCTTTCATTTAGGGGAACGTTATTTTGTTTGAACTTACACTTACTGTTGGCCTAAAAGATTGCATTAGCCTCCAGTCAATCAAAATTATTATGGTGATTTTAACAGGTCTTTTGAGCCACACTTTCATTGCTAGCAAGAAACAGCACAAGTCAGCTGACAAAACTGCTGAGATACTGGGAATTTGTAGTCGTGCCTGTAATTTCTTTCCTAACTACACATCCCTCGTGCATGAAGATGCCCCAGAACATTTGCTGACCAGCCAAGTGCTAAAATCCAAGCCATGGCCCCAGCTCCAGCCTGCCTGCGTGGTCCAGCATAAGCAAAGTTCACACGTACTACTTGAAAAAGAGTACATGCGCATGGGCTTGGGAATGCCTATCAATGAACAAAAATTTAAGCCTGTTTTTTTGTTGGTTTTTTTTTTTTTTTCCTATGAACAACAGGGCAGTGCATTGCTTTATTCCTCAAAACAAGGTATAAATTCACGGACGGTTTGAAAGATCTGTTTAGGTTGATGGAGCAATTCTGGACAGACTTCAGAATCCAGCTTGTCTACCAGCAGCTTGGTTTAAACTGCCTGAGCATCATCCTTCAATCCTTCTTGCTCTACCTACCAGTTTGGGCCACAGCTCAGGCTTCATTGCTGTCAGATCAGAATGGCAACAAAACTAATTTTCCATGTAACTTCATATAAAATCATTTTTACATAACAAACAGACTGTAAGAAGTAATCGGAATTTTTCTTACCAATGGCAAATCCAACTCCAAAATTTGGTGCTATGAGCCCGTAAATATTTTTAGCAAACGGTACCTATAAATGAAATTTCAGGCAGTTAATTAAGTCACACTGCACATGCTAATGAGGTTAGTTTTCTTTTTCTAAGATAAATTCTCAGAGTAGTTATGGCACACTTGGCACAGATGTGCAAGTTAGAGTTTGATCCTTGTTCTGGGCTACTGTTTCAGACAACTGTGCCATTAAACCGCTGACACACTTACTATTATGAGCAAGAATAAACTGTTGAGTGACAGCTCAAAAAAATGATAATCCTCCTCCTTTCAGAGCCAGTCTTCCTTCAAAATAACTGAAGCATTGAAATTTGAAAACACTCAAAACTTTGATCTGGAACATATTAACTACACGTTTAATAACGTTATCGTAAAGCAGAAACTTCAGCAAAATCTCATGGGGAAAGCACATATTTGAAGATGAACACACAAACATTTAGATAGTTTGAAAGATACATCATCTTCTACTTACGCATAAAATACTTATTCCCACGATTAGCATCCCGAGTAAAGCACAAAGCCACCTATCAAAGAAGAAACATCACTCAGAGATCGGTGATACTGAGATGTTAGAGCTGATCTTGAATGTTTCAGAGTCATGTCTGAAGTGCTGAGTTACACAAGCAAAGTAGTAACATGTTCAAAAAAGCGATTTTGCTACTATAGAACAAACTTTAATAATTTCCACCATCAATAATCTGCCCTGGGAAACACTGGAAATGGTACATGAACAGCTTAGAAGATTATTAGTATTTTTAAATTAAGCATACCTTCCCATTTTGTGCGCAAGTATCCCAAAAAGATTAGTCCCAATGAGATAAGAGATACTAGCTGGAAGAAAAGCAACGCCTGAAAAATATGAATGAGATGTTTTATCAGCAATGATTTTAGTGAAGCGTTAGAAGAAACTAATAAATTCCAGACACTGCAATTTTGATTTGAACGCATCTAATAGAGTCTTTGTGCATAGCCCAGAAAATGAAATATCCGGGTTTTTGCAGCCTTTTCATGAAATCTAAGGACATCATCTATGAAATGCAGGAGCGATGTGACGCCTTTGAAAAGAGGTTTTCAGCATCAGCTACAAAAAGTGGTATGGAAGAGGGGACGGAACAACAAAGAGCAAAAAGTTTGTATCTAACTACAATAAGCTTTGGGATAGGTCAAGGAAAGCAATTCTTTCTTGGTTGCACGGCTTATGGAGCATATGCTCAGCACATGCAGCAAGCCCAGAACGCTCAGGGGTGGGTGAATCCCTCCCTGGAGGAGGGGACAGCAGGACTGCTGCTGTGGCTTTGCAAGTCACGGTCCCCCTCCACGCCTGTGAATGCTGTGAGGCCTCGCGTTACAGGCGAGTTTGTAATGCTGCAATATGGTCCTTGGTCAAGCAGCGACTGAAGCCAAGCATATATCAATAACGTAAAGGTGAAGAAACCTTAAAATCATGGGTTTGAAATTATTTAGTCAATATATTTACAGTAAAAGCTAATTTAAAAAAAAAAAAGAAAAATCAGTTATTGGTTTAAATTAAAAAAAAAATAATTATCTGTAATGACTTGCAAATGACTTGAAAAATATCCAAGAGGCAGAGGAATGGGGTGGCTGTGCTGAATGCTGGATCCTTGTGGAATGGAGTTGAATGGGTCTTGGAAGAAATAAGACACAGTATTTTTCTGTTGTTCCTGTTATATTTTGCATCTTCTTAAGAAATAAAACCCTGGAAAGCCTGACAAAACTAGGAAAGTCTGACAAATTAGCACGTGCCATGACAAGCCTTTCATTTGGTCATTGTTAAATCAGGTAATTCAGATTTAGAAAGCAGCCGTGACATTATGGTACACAATCAAACCATTTCCTTTAAGTGTATATGCTCATCTTTTCACCAAGGCAACATAGATTTTCTCATTTCCTGCCTATCCATCTTCCTTCCTATCTCTCTGATATTCAGATGAAAAAAAAAAAAAATCGAGAGGTAATTTTTAGCCCAGCAATATCCTGTGATTAAAATCCTTGTGGGTTACAATGGTGATGCTGGGGAAATATTTTCACCTGTGTAACCGCAGCTACTTCAGTACTGCTTGGAGCCATCTTTTTATACCAAATGGTCACATATAGCAGAGCTTGACAACTGTAAAAAAAAAGACTGCAAAGGCTTGTTAAATAAGACTTGCAGGTTGGTGTGTAAGCTGTGGTATACTGAAGCACAACTGTAATATTCTAAATAAGCTTTATGCACAGTAACATTAATTGATCAAATCAAGGTTTTTTTATACCTTCTTCAGATCATGCTTCAAACAGCTGGATCTCCAAATTGCATAAGATAATCATTTGCTTAATACCCTGCAGTTCAAGATATAATTTAAGAGGCTTAAAAACTTTAATTAATGCTGTCAAATCAGACAAAGCGTAATGGAGTCAATTACTTATATCATTAAGGGGTAAAATTATTCTTAATTTAAAATGGATATTTTCCTTCTAGGAACCTCTATTCAACTAAGAGATTCGTAAATCTCATTTCCGTTGCACCAGTAATATGAAACTCTAGTGAGGAAGGTAGATAAACAATCTTTCTTTTTCTTCGTGAGGTTTAAAATATCTAAGTTTGTGCATTAATTTTGCTATATTACAGGCTAGCAGTCATTACCATGTTCAACAGTACCGCAGCACATTAAGGACTGCTAGCTATGGCCACCCTAGATCTGGGTTTGCATTAATAAGAACCAAGGTTTGTGCTTTCTCGATGGTGTAGGGACACCTACATGAAGATAGAGTAGGGATATTAGTCAGATGCTAGCTGAACGTCATTTTCATGAAGAATTTTTCTTTTTCTTTCTAAAAAAATACCCTAATGAAATGACACAATAGAGAACGCTCATTAACATCATCAAATATATGTTGTGTTTGTAACGGTAACTCTTTCCTACAAGCTATTAAAATGGTAAACATCAGTCAGATCGATACAGAGGATCAGCACTATGCGTTGCGGTGCACGACAGCTAGGCACCCCCCACCCAAAACGATCCACATCAACCTCCCACACACAGTTCGACGCTCACTGGAAGTTAGACCATTTTTCTTCCCCCCCGCCCTTGTTCACCTCAAAGAGAGAGTAACTGCCCCAGTTTTACTCTCTAGTCTAACCTGATACATGGGACAAATTCCCAGTTTGCCTGTGGACACTGGTTTCCCAGACTGTGTTACAGGTYATAAGGTGGTCCAAGTTGAGGATCTCCCATTGCTTTCTGTTGAACGGGATGACGAAGTAACCACTGAAGGGGTGTCAAATCTGTCAGATTCAAGGGAAAATACTCCTCATGCCCTTGGTGGCTACATTTTAAGTAAAGTTCCATCCCCCTTCCACACATTGCCAGGAGCAGCCCTGGAAGAACTATGTGTTGGCATGGGCATGCTCTGCACCAAACATAGTGCACCTGCCACAGGTTTCTGTGGCTGCCTGCTCCTGGCAATTCAAACTGGGATCTGAGGAAGGATTCCCTCTGGGAAAAACCCCAGACAAATTATTTTGCCCCGCTGGGCTGGCTCTGCGGCTCACAGGGCATCTTGCAGCTGCCCCAGCCAACACTCACTGCCAGATGCGCTGCCGGGGCTCCCAAAGGAGCCGGGACAAGCACAGTGCTGTGGCTGCCTGCATCTGTTTCTCCTTGCAATGTGAGAGTTGCCGCTTACTGGAGACTCTATTGCAATAACATCAATMCACTACCTATTTTGCTTACAGACCAATGTTTGCAATTGTGCAGGTATAACACTGACGATTTAAAGATAGTAAAAAAAAATTACTACCCTGAAGCATAGAAAGAGACCATCATTAACAGGACCAGAACTGAGACAGTCATTAGACAAAATATAGAGATGCAAATAATATACTGTACTTTACCAAGCTGCCATTTTTTTGAACACATGGTTTCCATCATCCAGATGGGTAAAGCTGGTTCAAGCATAGCAATAGCCATGTTTGCAAAGCAGATTGATCCTTAGAGAAAGAAGGGGAGGGAAAAAAAAGATTATTTCTTTTGACTATGAACAAAAAGCCATGCAAAGAATGGATGCTTTTACATAAAATATTGCACTTTTTACAGTCCTATTTGTCATGCATCAGATATTGATTAATGTTAAATAGAACAGAATGTAAAATCACTGAACACTAACTTTCTATATATTTCTATTCTCCTAGAAATTCTACAATAAAGGTTAAGCTATTTTCATAATGTAAAAGTTTGCAGTGAGCTTGATGACATTTAGAAAGTTCATGAGGTCTGACTGTTGTACAAATGATTAGCTAAAACTACAATCTTTTGGTCTTTATCTAGTCTCCTGGGGCAAAACCGGAGCCCTGTCGTGTAAGAAGCACAGGCTCTGACCCTATGCCTCCGTCATCTGAATGACTATGATGAGACGTGGAGGTCTTGATCCTAAAAATACCAGGACACAACCACAGAGATGTCTATCCCCTACAAAAGGGAATTTTGTGTCAAGCTCCTATAGCTAGCAGCCAGTAAGTCCATGTAGCAAGGCACGGGTCTGGCTGAGCTTGCCCAGCCCTATAAATTTCAAATGCTTCCAGATGTCTTTTGAATTTCTGGACCTTTAGTCACCCAGACGCAAAGGATAACAAGCAGTGGAAGTGTTGATTCAGTCTTGCCCGCTGGCTCAGCTCTGCCCTACGCCATCGCCTGCAGATCCAGACTCCGGTGGGTTTGTGTCAAGTTTGTCTATCCTCGGTAGTGCACATCAGCTTTAGTTCAGGGATTATTAAACCCCATGGTATTTTTTTGGATTCAAGATGCCTTTCCCACTTACTCAAAAGAATCCGAGGCAGTCAAAGCCTAATGCAGGGCAACAGGACGCGTCCCTTCTGCTAATCCCTTACAAAATTACTTTCAAGCGAGTTTGGAAGCCACTAGAAGTGACAACCTCAAACTTATGTTCCCACTTTTCTTCCTAATATTTATAATCTCTGAAATTTAGAAAAATATTCTAGACTTCTACAGTCCCTTACCATCCAAATTTTACTTTTTAAAAAAAAAAGCTTAATTTGTCTGAGGTCAGAGAAACATTATTTCTCCCAGAACAAGTTCCTCATCGTACAGTTCAAAACAAAATGAGCACTGATGTCAATTCTTTGCTCAAACCTGTCAGAATATATTAGACTGTGTATCCACAATTCCTAAAATGAACTTGCAGGCTAGCTGCCTCACTCCCTTCCCGGGGCAAGGAGCAGSAGTTCAGCACTGCTTTACCCTAAAGACGAAAGGTTAGATCTAAAGCTAACCTTTCCACTCTGCTGCAAGCTCCCACTAGCATAGTGTCTGTAACAAGCCCCAGTTAAACACCTCGGGGCTGCCCTCTTCTGAGCCAAAATCAGCCACGCTCAAGCAGCTTCCTCGATGCTGGAAAACCATTTCAGGCCACACAAAGTGCAGCCAGAGGAAGCAGGGCCATTCTGACAGAGATGGCTTAAATCGCAAAGGTCTTATTCTACTCTTAACAAACTTCACAAAGAAAAGAGAAACAGGTGAGCATGCACGTGTGTGTGACATCTACTTCTCATTAGGTCAGGAAGCGTCACCAGAGCTTACCAAAGTACTCAGGTACATGGTGACAAAGGTACTTCAGATCTTTAGGACATACCCCAAAATAAAAGTGAGAGCCTGAGCTGGTGCTCTGCAAACTCAGGGCAAAGTCCAATAAAGACCGTGCTACCTTAGCAAAGCTTCCCCAAAAGACGATAAAATATTTTTCCCCTCTGTCTTGCATGGACCTGACCTCTCTTTAGAGGGCCACATCTCAAGAGCATAAATCCTACATTGTTTCTTTTTTAAATTAGATTAAACGTCCTGTGTTGGCAAAAAGGTGTGAAATTGCAACCTTCCAGCTGGATCCCACCTTCGCAGCTGAGAACCCACTCGACTTTTGGCAGAGTGCTGTAGACATCACTGGTATTTTTCTGTGAAAAAGCAGGTACCCAGTGAAAAGCTGTTGCACGCCTTCTCAAGAACCCATGTACTCAYGATGATATCTGTCTGAACTCTGTTTTTTGGATCTGATAATTTAAACCAACTTGTCTGTCAATGCAACTTTGTCAGCCAGTAGCACCTAACATTTCTTTAATCCCTGTCAGTGAGGTCTGGCTGTGAGAATGGCATTGACTTCATTCACTGACCTCCTACCAGCAGTAACAAAAAGCATCAGTAACATTTCTTTTGCCTGGGGTCAGTGAGTACTGATGGCACTGACTTTGAAGCATCACCTCTGACACAATCCACATAGGAGGCAGAGTCTATAGTTGCTCACATTTCCTTTCTCCTGAGCTTGCCATATCATCTGGTTTTCATGTGAGCTTGCCATATCATCTGGTCCTGTCCCTCTGATGCCCACATCTTTGTGACCTCCCCACCTGGACTGGTGAGTGGATGTTCAACAGGAATGGCCACAGCGCATCCTGCAATAGCTATTGCTGGCACCGAAGGTGACCAGGCAGTAGGACTGGCCATAGGGACTGCGATATACAGTGAGTGAATGACAGCACTGTCCTCCTCGCTGTTCGGAGAGTCAATGTTATTAACTCACAGGCAACATGGGTTATCAAGGGAAAAAGTCACACTTTCAGAGAGAGAGGAACACCATGCCTGAGTTCAAGACACCTTGTGTTAAAGACTAATATTGTGCTATAGATAAGCCAAATTGGTCAGAAAGTGCTTGTACTTTGAGAATACAAACCATTATGACTCAAGTGTATGATGCGTGCTCGGAAGATTGAATCTGAATTTACACCATGAAATCAGTGTACCTAAATTGAGAGTGCAAGAAACACTTAAACTGTTAGTCCATTTGCAGCGTGCCTAAAACGGCCCTGGTTTTTACTTGTCGTTAACAAGTCAGCCCACTAGAGATGCAGTCAATTTTTTAATGAGGTCATTAGCTGGCTTAAAAGCCATTCAAGACGTCTAATCTCCCTGAGCAGTGCAAACCCAATGAGACTTTTAACCTTCTCCTCTCTAATCACTGTATCTGAACATCGTACACAGTGTGGGACATTTACATTCAGAGCATCCTTGTGAAGCAGAAGACGTATTATCCTGGCTTAGATATGGAGAAACRTGGCATGATGCCTTGACTTACTGCCTCAAGGTGTCAGAGCACGGAGCTAACTCTGCCGTCCCAACCAACCGCTTACCCACCCTTCCCCATTAATATCAGGATCAGAAGTTCCCATCTTAGAAAACAGAGCAAGGAAAACACCGAACTTCTTGGGGTAAGGGAGAGCAAATGAAACTTTCAGACCCTTTTTACTGTAAAAAGCAACAACTTCCAAACTGAAGCAATTAACATTTAAACAGTGTACTCCTGGTGCATGAAGAAATCTGCATTTGGACTGATGTGCACTGGTAGGCCAGATAAAAGGCTGAATTTATAGTTGGTATTTGGCATTCAGCTCTGAAAAAAMCAAATTTGGTCTGCAAGGGAAATAAAGCAAGGGGAGAAGAGGCTGAGGTTAGAGAACATCAGCATCACCCGTACTGTCAAAGCACTGGGCAGTCTCTATCCCGGGAGGCAGAGACCCTGGGTGCTGGACCTAACCCGCTGGTAACCCACCACAGGGACTTTCTCAGATCCTGGGCACTGATGGCTGGTGGGAGGGGGACAGGTCACCCAGAGCCATTGGCAAGAGCAGGAGGGATCAGAACCGAGAGGGTCTTTATGTTTCTACCCCTCTGTACATCCTTCCTTTCCCTTCCTCTGGTCATGCCCAGCTGCTGTGGATCGAAGATGGGAAARGGAAACAGGAGGCACTGGCAGTGCCTGCAGGCATGTGCAGGGAAGCAAGAGGCAAAAAGAGCCAGGGCAGCAAAGGTAAGGTCTCTCTGACACACACTGTCCTGATTCCAGACTACCCAGCCCTGAATCTTTTCACTACTTCGCTGCCCTGACACTGTTTGTGCAGCCCTGCTTTACAGAGCCCCGAAACATCAGCTGAAAACAGCTTTAGAGAAGAGAATAGCTGCAGAAATTGAATGCCATGCAAATGTGTTAGAAAATGGGAACAAAGTCCATCCCTGCTCTTAGCAGACATGGGACATGGTCAAAATAGTGGGATCCATGGTCTTTGGTACCTTTTCTCTTCCTTGGCTAAGACTAGCTTGGCATGAGCAGCTAAGTCTTAGTCAAGCAAAGTACTCCTTGAAATCAGTCCCCTGGTCATATTTTGTGGTTTAAACCAAGTTCTGTCACAGATTAGATCTTGGCAGGGATTACATTATTCTCCAGAAATCTACTTTATATGCTAGATGAACCTCACCTTGCAGCACCTGCTTCAAGCATTGTAAGAGACAAGGTACTGAATTAGATGAATGATAGATCTGATCTCTTGTGACAGGTACTGTCTTTGCTACTCTTTTCCCTCAAATACTTTTATTCTATGAAAAGGTCTTTCAATGCTCCAAGAATTTCTCAAGCAAAAGTGTTTGTATAACTTCAGTCACAACTTGACCAAGTGTCTAGTCAAAGAGTTAGGGTAATGGTCATTCCTTAAGACCATCAAGAAACAGCAAACCCAAAAAATGCCTGGAAGAATTGCTTTCTTGGACAAGCAGGTTAGGATTAAGGAAAAAACCTGTAAAAATTATGATCTCTTTTCAGACATTTTATGAACATTAAAAAGGGCCAGGCTTAATTACAGACTTCAGAATAAACATTCAGCAAAATGCAACACAAAAAGGCAAACTTCCCTTGAGACAGAAAGACTCATTAGACAAACGATACATGTAATACCAAACGCCATTCACCATTCAACCCAGACCTTTTCTGAAATATAATCCACGCTCTAGAGACCAAACACACTCCCTCTTCAAACAGAAACAAAGTTCAGTGTTATTCCCTATGCCTGCCTGCGATGTGCTGGCAATCCCTCCCTCCGAAAGCCTTGGCCCAATTCACTTGCCTCATAGAAAGTTTCATGGCCACATCTCCGTGTGGTGCAGCAATTCATTGCCTTAGCAAGCAACCGCAAGTCACTATTGTCCTCTCAGCTGGAAAGACACCTACGTTTCAAACTTTCTGCCTGTTATGGTTCTACTGTATTACCAACAGATTATTTTTTCCTTTGAGGTTTATGTTAATGAAAACAGCAAATGACAATATTGTTAAACCAACTCAGCCTGAGGCATTCCAGGATGCCAGGTATAACACCAGCAGTTGGTTTAAAGAAAAAAAAAGGTACCTGCTGCAATAATGATATATGGGTCCTTCAAAAGTGTCAGTAATGGTGTCCCCTTCTGACTCTATGAAACAAAAGCTTGGGATTAGGAAAGGCAAAATGTCATCCATCGCCTAGAGTGTTTTACCTTAATACTTACTTCTGCTTGTGCTCTGGATGGCTGCAGAACAAATAATTGAACAGCTGCAAAAAGAAATCAATACTGTAACATTTCTTCAAGAAGGGGCTTAGATGGTAGTAATATGAAAGGGATGTGCTACATGGTGATATTAACTCTTCGTATTTACTGACCTCCATCTAACAGAGCTAGTGCTGCCAGCACCAGGAAAGGAGAACTCTTCCCCACAAACTCATACATGACGCTCCCAAAAGGTGGGCCCACTGCCAGGGAGAAAGAAAGGACACAGTTGTGAAGCCACATCTCTGACCCTGAACAAACATCCTCTGCAAGCGTTTGGGCATCCTGCTATTGGCACTCAGTGACCAAAAAGCTCAATTTAAAAATCCCCACAAAGCTCATTGATCACGACAATAACTGTATTCTTCACTCCCCAAAATACTCTTCCATGTAAACAAAACGCAAACATCTCAGAGATTATTGCCTGACATATGTATCCGCATAAGAAATATGCTGCTGTGGGAAAAACTATTCTTAACATGCACCATGAATCTAATCCGGAGATGGCACGATAACATTACACTCGATGAGACTCTTCCGCTGCTTTCATAGATCACGGGCACATGCTGCGGGAAGGCTGGGGGTTGGTTTCTCTTGCCAGCAGAGCCTCCGACTCACTGACCTAATACTCCCATAGCAAGGCCTCCCAGTGCAATTCCCATTGCGTTGCCTCTCTCTTCATCATCTGTATATACACTGGCGAGCATACCCATCCCTAAAATTAAAAAGAAAAAAAAAAGAAAAAAGCACAACACAGAATTAGGTATCTGTGTACTACAGTTTATGGTCATCATTTGCCAGCCCTACTAAACATTATACAGAGATGACAGGAGGTATCTGTTTATAGATAGATAGATAGATATAAAAATACAAATACGTATATTCCCTCCCCATAGAATTCACTTTGAAGCAAAAGGGGGTTTGGCAATGTAAATGGTCTCCAAGACCATGTTCTACTGTACAGCATTACTCAGGTAATTTAATGATGCCCTGATTTGCTAGATTCTTTGTCCCTGTCTTTGTCACAGAGCTTTTAGATGATGCTTTTCAACTAGCAGAAACAAAGCTTTTGACAAGTATCCACGATCTGTTATTTATACTCTGGGTGCTTGACGCAAAGTTCTGGTGACCACTCACAGCTGTAACTGTGGTCAGTGCTAGCTGTGCTCTGGGCATGAGGTACTATACAGAGCTGATTACTTTGAAAATGAGTATTTCAAGTTCAGCATCCAAAATTAAAGGATTCTTTTGACCTTTATCTTCACATGCCTCACTTCTGCATTTGATGATGAACCTTCACTTCACAAAAGGAAACATGAAGCCTAATTCATTTGTGTTTTTGTGAAGCACTTGGACACTATAGATGTAAATGCTGCAGAAGAGTCCCACAGAAATTAATAATTCTGTTTTCAAATCAAGGTTTAAGTAGGACTCAGTAAATAAGGTCCACAGCTACACAGAAAAAGAAAACAAAATATTGCATGACTGATCATCAAGTGAATACCATCCATCATGTGCATCAAAAGAGCAGAGGTCCTGTGTGGATTAACATGCTTATTGAAAATTGGGGATGACATCAAATTGTTTGCATGAACAGTTGAAGAGCAAGTTAGAGAACGATATCAGAATTCACAATGAATTTATGAGATTTGGGGAAATATTCTGGAAAAAAATAGGAGGCAATGCAAAGAAGGTAACACAAAGTTTTACACTTAGGTAGGAATGATTACATGCACAAATGCAGGGGTGGTAAACGACTGATTGGCAGCAATACCACAGAAAACTTCCTTTGCCTGCGAGAGACATGAAGTGACTTTCACTGCCGTTGGCCCTTGTAAGGAGTCAGAGCTTCTTCYGAGTGCTGGGTCTGGTTTTGATGCAGCACAGGAAGAAAGGTRGGGGTGATTGGAGACTATCCAGAGAAGAGCAATGAGGATGAGCAAAGGCTTAGAAAAATAGCTGAGGGACAACTGCAGGACTTCCAATTTAAAACCAGATAGGAGAAAACCGATGTGAGATGTGATAATAGTCTCGCAATATGAAAAAGAGCCACAAAGATAAAGAAACTGTTCTTCATGTTCTCTCAAGTATGGGAAGCAGAAATGGGTTTACATGACAGTAAGGAGGCTTTAGATGAGACATCAGAAAAAACTTCCTGACAGTAAAGGTACTTAAGCACAAAGCTAGATGCTGAGGGCATTTCTGGAGGCTTCTGAGAACATGCCTGTCAAGCATGCATGAGGAATGACAGATACAAAGCTGATCCTGCCTTCAGGACGGGGGTGGACTAGATGGTTTCTTGGCCTTTTGTGCTCTATTTTGCAGGTTGTCTGTGAGAAAAAAAGTCATGTACTCAGCTAAGAACTGTATCTCAAAGTACCTACTTGCACAGGGACTGARTTAAAACTGAACAATAATTTTGATTCTGGCATGACTTCTCTTTGGAAAGCTTGATTTGTAACCTTAACTTGTACAAAGGAAAAAGATGGATTTTCTTGTCTCTACCCCTCCTGCTTGTCTTTGCCTTCGCCATCCCTGGCTCCTCATCCCAGCCCCTGCCTACTCCCTTAGCCACATCCCCACTCCTCCCACTACTCATCCAGGCTTAAATCTCTCTGCTTAACTAATGCTTGTTGCACAGCTTCAAACCCATCTTAAACATAAGGTGCTTCTTGCTCCCAGTTCAAAAGCTCAGTCTGGGGCATTGTATCTCCCCAGCTGCCCCAAGCAGCACTGCCCAGATGTGGGCTGGAGCAAAATCCCTGCAAAAGGAACCTAGGAGGACTCCAGCTGCCAAAGTCTTGTTAAGTTTCTACGGAGTGTATGTGAACCCTGCTTATAAACCAGTCCAACTTGGAAGGGGGAATTTTCCTGAGGAAGCCAAAAGACACATCCTTGACAAAAAGCTCTCTTCACCTCCCCTCCTGCTGCTGTCATGGGAAATTTTTCAAAGGAAAGATTGTGAAATGTTCTAACATTAACAAATCATATTTTCTCCAGTCTCAGTCTCAGAAATGGTTGAATAATTTGGGCTGAAAACCCATACTCCGTTTCACCTACTCATTTAAATCTATTAACCTTATATTGGAAATCTGGTACAGGTAACCTGAGTCCAAACTGGCAGGCAGCACGGTAAGTCCTTGAAAACAACATTTTATAACAGAAATTTCAGTAACAGACAGAGCTGCTATCCCTACTATAGCAAGTACCAACATAAGCTCCTGATGACCTTTAAAATGGCTAAAAATGAATTTAAAATGTTGAAGATGCACATGCAGAAATCCCAGGGAGAGTGCAGTTCATTTAGTGCTCTGCCTTACTGGAACCCAAATACCAAGGAAGGCTGAAAAGACATTTGCTTTTGAGCTGCTTTATATGAAAGGGATAGGAAAAAAGTGAAATTCATTTTATTGAATATTTTTGTATTAATTATAGAAACTGTAGACAAAATACAATTTAGAAAATTACTAAAAATGACAGAATCAGTGATCTGTATTTTACTCTATCGTCTCTTCTCTTACCTGCCACAGAAGAACAAGAGGAACCCACTCCTTGAAGGGACCTGGCAATGAACAGTAATGTGTAGCTTCCTGAGAAGGCAAACACTACAGAAAAAAACAGAGGTAAATTTTTAAAATTAGGTTAACTCTAACTAGGTTAAAAAGTTAGATTTCTTGAAATGATCACAAAAACTTCATGCAATTTAGTCAAGTGTTTACAGTGACTTGTGCCACTTTCAATGCTAACTGCATTATTTTCCCTTATTGTATTTAGATGTGTCAGTGTTGAATTGCTCTCAGGTGTCTAAGCCTCCTGGTAACACCGAATGCAAGCACACAAGCAGTTTTAACTAATTACTTAGGATTTGATTACATCCTGCTCTGATTCAGCTGCACACAGAAGGAGTAATAAGACCTTTCTTTCCAGCCTTGCCTCTCCACGCTGCTTCATTTAAGGCTGCCCAGTCTGAAGCTCCAGCATTCAGGGAAAGCAGGATTTAACACAGATGCACCCGCATGCATGCATGCACGCATGCACCGATGTTTCCTCCAATAAGCAAATGGGTGGAGAAAGGTTTTACCCTGGTGCTGCCAGCTCTGCAATAGATGCTGCGCAGCACAGCTGGCTGAGGGTGCAGGGAAGCTGGCTCCACCCGTTCAAGGGCTGTAGGAAGTTCCTGATCCTTCCAACAGCAGACCACCAGAGAAATTGCACCAGTGGAGGTTCCTCTCTATCTCTCCCCAAGAGATTTTACCCTGGGCTCCGCTCTGCCTTCTGGGACAGAGCCCCTGGATGCTGCACTCATCAGTCCAGCTAAATTCCCCATCCACAACACTGGAAAGTAAGAGTGTCCCAGAAACCCAAGCACATCTCTGCTTGTAGAGCCTGTGTCATGGTCAGTGTCATTAAATCTACAGTGAGTTTTTAAAAACTTTTTTCAGCTCCTATCTGTTGGCCACCTAAGGAATTTTGCCAGACAGTTTATAGCTGGGGGAAGCTGTTATGTGCCAACTAAACCCAAGATCCATGTGCACTTCTCCCACCCGCCCTGTGGCATTGTGCCTCTCAGGCTTTTCACCAGGTCTTACAAAAATCCCTACCCATGTGGACAGAGAAAAATGAAGAAAAATAAAGGAAGAAAGGATGTCAGCAGGTCAACAGTACTCCCCTCTGCCATGAATTAGGCTCACTTTCCTTATCTCCATCCCAACCAAAATTTGTCTAACGTGTTCCTAAAATGCAGAGTTGTCAGTGACTCTAAGACCGGGTAATCTTCTCCAGCACTTCTGTCCCCTTGATGATACAGTTTTAAGCTCGTTATTCCTTCTCTTGTGTACAGTGGACATGGAAAACCGTTTGTTCCCTTCCTTTTTGTGATAGACTCTGATAGGTCTTACGTCTGCCTTCTAAAGCAAACCCAGTTCTTTCACCATTCCTCACAGGCTTCTAATGATCCTTGATGTTCTCCTCTATACTCTTTCCGTCCAGGCCACAACTTTAAGTGCCATGCCAAAACTGAACATAAAACACCAGCTGAGGCCTTATCAAGTGCCATTTAGAGCAGACAAATTATCTCAGCTGACTTGCAGGCTATGCTCCTGTTTGCACATCCCACAGTGATGTTTAGCAACACCGTGATACTGTTGAAGCAACACTTGTGATACTGTTGACTCATATTCTACCCATGAGCCACTGCAGCCTTACGATCTTTCTGATAAGCCCCTACGATAGCTAGTTGTTAAGGACCCTGCAATATAGCCCTCTCATGGCTGATAACCCTCCCATGGCTATCTGTTTAAAACTGTCTGAGCACCGCTTCAGATTACAAGAACCTGAGAGAAAGATTCAGCTAAGGAAGAGACCCGCCGAGGTGGGATGGAAGATGGTGAATTCCTTAGAGCACGTTCACAGGAGCGTACTTGTCAAATCTCATCAGCACCACCATCCACATTCAGCAGCCATCCTTAAATTTTCCTTGGAAGTCAGTCCCTCTACATCAACAAGAAGAATTCCTAGTGATATTATAGATCATTTATTTAAAAGTTGCATCTGGGCCAGACCAAGTAAGATGTGGACACTTACTGATTGTTGACACAAACATGATGCAGAAGCCAGCAAACAGTGGAATCTGGTAGCCTATTCTGGAAAACAAAATGAACATTCACATTTCTGGGATTGTCTCACTGACATTTTGAGTTAGACTTACTAACATGAGTGCACACACTGCAAAAACCCAACCTGTAGTTCCTTGGTAGGCTTTAAACTATTTATTGTGGACCACATGATCAAATTTGTCCATGTTACAAATGCCTTTTCATCTGGCACAGCAGATTTTGTATCTGAAATCCCTGGAAGAAATCCTTTTCTCATTAGAATCTGATTGCCAATAAAGCCCCTCTGGGCCTTCATGGGGTTGCCAAGGACATGAGAAGGGAAGATTTGTCTGAGCATGCTGAACTTTGAAATATCCCAGTAGTGTTTCAATGCTCATCTGTTTCCATCTTCATGTGACAATGACTGTAATGAGATATGGTCAAACCAATGGCTTTTTTACTGGAAAAATTTGTCATCAGCTTTGTTGGGAGTTCTGCCTCAGCCAGGAGCACTGGAAGACTCCCAAAGAGCCTGAGAATAATATTTTTGCTTTCCATGTGTTTAGGAGTAAAAATGGAGCTGATCAAAGCTTTCTTCATCAGCCCACTTCTTCATTAGGACTCTAAACAGCCTGTAGAAATGACTGGTTGAGATAAGTATTTTGAGGTTTCCAGGAAATAAAGAATTTTCTGTCTGGAAAGCAAATAAATGTTTTGAGCAGCTAAAACTGAAATTTCAACAAAAAATTCACAATATACTATTTTTCACGCCATTAAAAATCTACCCTAGAATCAAAAACACTACCCAGGTAGCTCTAAAGACAGTCTGTATATTCTATTCAGCACACTTTATTCACGGCTTCTTTTTTTGTAGGATTGTGCATCTCAAATGTATTTGCAAAGACATTATTTAATGGCCAAATTCTTCAACAATGGATCATGCTTTTCAAAGGAGTACTGATTGACTTCAACTTCCAATGATTTGACAGTGTTGGACATTTATATTGGCAGTATTGGCTGAAGAAGGTCAACCAAATAATGGAAGATACTATAATGGCCCTTTTAATTTTTAATAATAGCAGTCATGACACAGGTAAACCAAAATAATTATTCTGAGCTTTGTTATTTTGTTAATATAATTTTTATACATTTAAGGACCTTGGATAATGCAAAACTCTCTGAAGTGCAGGGCTCAATGTTCATTATATGTCTCATTGTAACATTTGTTTGAGTTGTGTGAATGAAAGAAATCTAGCATGCACATTTCTACACACCACAGAAATCTCTAATGAAGAACAATTTTGCCTTAAATATCATCACTACATTAAAATATGACAAAAACGTAGTGCGCAGATTCTTCTAGTTGAAATTTGTAAGGAGGTGTTACCAATATCCAGCAGAGACTAGTTACTTGTGTGGTACTTAACTGGACTGGTATCTCCAAAGCAAATTAAGTCCCTGGCACTGTCACAGACTTCCTCTATGGCCTTATGATAATCATTTTAATCTCTCAGCACCTTGATATCTGGCCTGTAAGAGAATAATACTACCTTTTTTTGTCTGCTTTATTTAAAGTGGATTATTTTTCTAAGCCTGCCTCTTCTCTTGCTGTGTGTATAGTAGGTATTATACAATGGGAAGCTAATCTCCGCTGATGTTTCTATGTACATGAGGAAATAAAAAATTACCTGTTACCAACTTCTTGCCTGCCTCAGGGCTGAAGTGGGCACTTCCCTTTCCAGTGGGCTCAGGTAGAACAGGCCACAGAGAGTTTGACCATAATTGCTTTGATTCTGAATTTTTCAATTAAAGAAAGCACTGATAGAACTACAGATAAAAAAAAAACCCTGCAGGTATGGCTGCTGCTGTCGGTGAGCTATATCATCTTTCTCTGTGGTATGAAAGCAAAAGTTGAATGTCCTAATGCCTTCTTCCATTGCAAAGTAAAGTAGGGTTGTGTCTGTCAAGGCCATCCCAGAGGTATCTAGGATGGACACTGTAGGGGAGAAGTCTGATTTCAGTACAGAAATCAAGCARTTCTTAGACTTGACACAGGGGCCATGAGACAGCAATTTGCTTCTGCTACAAGTACACTGAATTAAAATTCAGTTATTTGCATGAAGACAAATGCCATCCAAATTGGCTCCCACATTCACATTTCCGTCACTAGATCAGAGACATGAGCTGTGAGATCTTCCATAAACATTAATGAATTAAACAAAGAGAAGGGCTATCATACTCATTCTAAATGATACTCTATCAAGCTAAAGCAGATTTCAGTTCTTCCAATGGGCTTCCTACACTTGGAAAGTTTCTGATGGTTGAAGGCTGTAAGAAAACAAGTATTTTGGAAGTCACTTTTAATGCTCAATGAAATACTGTTCAAGCATTGTTCTTAATTTTTGCAGTCACAGATATTATTCTTCCTTTATCTTGGACAAACAGGGTCACAGCAAGGTGTGAAGTGATACATAGCAGAGAGTGATGAGGGCAGAACTGGAGCAGAACTCAGTCCTACTCTTGCTACCCAGCAGACCGTGATGCTTTATCACACATACCGAGGTCTAATACATACCTTTTCCTCCACACAGAAATTAATCATTTCGGAACTAGACTCTGTGTGGGCACAGCTAGTCATTTCAGCCAAAGTCTGCATTGCTAGTGATCCATGATACAAGATGATGCAAAGGTATACAGGTCAGCACAGGACATGCATTTGTGCTGAATTAAACAGGTCATTATAGTCCTCTGAAAAGCTAAAAAATGCCTGGAGCTTCACCACAATTTGGAGATGCACAATTCTGCTGTGCTGCCCCTGCATGAGCCTGCTGAACCTCTAGAAGTCGTGGTTGCTCTTGCTCAGGGGACAGTCTTACCCACATTCAGCTGACATTTAGTTAAACATGCAGATTGTCCTTTCCTGCATAATCTTAGCAAACCCTGCCTTCTCCTGAAATAGCAGCACTAATTAGTTGGCGGTTGTGCTACCACAAATGTCTAATCTGCAGCTGCATTCCCTGATCTGTCCAAGAGATATTAGAGAGCACAGACTGGGAGTTTTTGCTGAACAATTACACTAGATAACATAAACTGAACAATTACACTAGATAACATAAAAAAGGAGAGGCACTACCTGTAACAGCCAACTATTCAGTGATTCTGTCCCTTGGTCCTGGGCCATTCATGTTCTTGCCATGTGAAACCTGTGAATATGCAGTTTCTACTTCTCAGCCATGACATGGCATACTCCATCACAGTTATCTCTACATTTTGTTCTTCTGCATGTGTGCAACACAAAAGAATATTACAGCCTGTCTTCTCTCTTTTTTCTTGTTACCATGCTCAAGCATGTAATTTTCTTGGGCACTCCTTTCAAAACTCTCCAAGAGAATCTGAAGCAGAGTCCAGCATGTTTTACCAAGGCTACCTTCAGCTACAAGTATTTCTGACCTCTGAAAAAGCCGGAGTCATTAGTTGAAGGAGGGAGAGGAAAGGCTGCCACTGATGAAGAACGCCTAAATTACTCTGTTTCAGCCCCACGTTGGCCCCAGATAGCAGGACTGTTTGGAAGTGGATTATACCCTTTAACAAGGTTACCCTACAATAAGACAACCAAGTGATGGGTCCTGTGCAGCAGTAAAATAAAGGTTACACTGACCAGGTTAGCAGCTGTGGATGATTAGAGCCTAATTATCCATCCATTACAGTGCTGCAAATCCACTGATTTCAACCTTGTTGTTATACAGCTACACCGGTACCACTGTGAGCACCCCTTGTTACGTCTGTCCTGCTCGGCAGTCTGGCCATCTTCTTCACTGCCAGTGAAGACTGGGGAGGACGTATGGCAAGAAGAACATCTTCCTCGAGGTTATGAACCAATGAATCGCTGAATGTGTGTGGAGGTAAGGAAGAACGTGCAGGGTCAGGAGGGACAGGGAGTGTGGTCCATGCACTCTCCACCTCCATGCTCCATGCTGTAGCACAGGGTAGGCAGAGGGGCTTTGTCCAACCTGCAGAACTGGTCATTTAAATCACCTGCCAAAATCTGAAAGGAAAGTTTACACAGGAACTGAACTGTAACTAAGTAGCTTACAAATGCTATTTATTTCTCCGCCTCGTTCTTTGCATATATCTTGGTCATGAACATATCATGGTCCTAGCCACTCTCTCTCTCACACAAAGAAGTTCGAAGCCGTAGTCAGGCTGGTGTAAAAATGACGATGAAAATACCTGTGCATTTTTAAATGATTTTTGAGGCCAATATGGATAGGCACAAGGTTAAAACCACATTTTTTCAGACTGATAAATAAAGGGAGAGAGAGACGTGGCAGGGGAGACATTCATTGGCTCCAGTGGATCATGGGGCTAGCACAGCTGGGCTCACAGCCTCATTCATAGAGCTTGGTAAGAGTTTGAAAAAAATAATGGAGCAAATCAGTTAGTTATAGAGGGCACAGCAGCCTTTTGCCCACTCTCTTCACTGGAAAGGATTAGGCAGAGCCTTCAATCTCCCCTTGCCAGTGCATCCTCCTCACAAAGTGCCCTGTATCAAGTGCTATTGGTATCGTTTCTTACCAATTTCACTACAAGAAAAACCATAATGGGCATCTGAGCCACAAAATCGTATCAGCTCTGCCCTGAAACCGCGCCATGGTGGGAAGTGTGGTGCTGACATCCTATGGTAAAGCCATGACCTAGCGTTTCCTTTGCTAGGACTTTGTTAGACCAAGGGTAAATTGTGTTGTTTTGTGAATTGCAAACCAGTTCACTAAGCCCCATGTGTGTTTTGTCTGGTACTCCACGGAAAGAGGTGGGCTTTAAATAAGAAATATTTTTAGCAGAACTTACTTCTTGAATGAAACCAATTTTTTTTAAAAATCTACACCTCCGGTAGTTATAGAAAAAGGGAAACACAGCCTACAAAACTTCCAGAAAACCTAAAATAAATTAATAATTGGCACAGACTCATATGAATAGAACATCCTGTTGCATCCTGTACAAACTCAAGCACTCAAAGCCAGTGCATACTGAAAGCCAGTAACTCCATACTCGATTAAAAATCTAAACCACTCCTGAACAACTATATTTGAGTGAAAAATAAAAAACCATTAACACAGTGTGCTACCTATTTGAAAAAGAAACTTACTGGGCATCTTAACAAACTGTGCACACTAATCTTGAACTAAGCAACCAATCCTCCTTAAGCTGTGATATTTTGCTGAAATTTTGCAAAAGTAATAACGGCAATAACAATTATCACTGAACAGCTTATCAGTGGTAAAGAAGAGACTTTAAATGATAACTCAGATATTTTCTGTTTCATTTATAATAATCACAATTTTCACTCTGCTTTTTAACTGATCATATACATTGTTATTAGGAAATGTCAACTTTAGGGTTTTTTTTTGCCAATGACTTCTACAGTTAATTGATAAAAGTGTTAACTGATATTTCCCACTAAACATTTCTCAGAAGAAAGGCAGATACTGGTACCAAGATACAAATAACGCATGAAAGAAAACCAGTAATCCTTAAATCTAATTTAGGGCCACTTTGCCACTAAGGCACTCATTTCTGCTCTAAGACAGAAGAGTTTGTCGCACAGGACACTGGGATGATGTGCTCCTTGATTTTTCTTCTCGTGCTTGTTGGGCAGCTGAGCTTGCAAACCTGCCCCTGTGATTGCAATCACACACCCAGCCCTGTGCAAAAAACCTGTAGGATGTTTCCAGGAGGAAATCTCAGCTCACAGCACTAACGTTCACACTGGTGTGTTGTCACCCTGCTCCTAACAGCAGCAAAGGGAGATGCTACAAGAACATCTACAGCCCCATTGCCAAACCTAAGGGTGTATCACGCATGTCCTGGCAGCCGGCTCCAGGGGAGAGGTGTTACCCTGTGCCTTGGCACAGGCAGCACCAGGCTCCGGTCCTGAGACACGCAGGCACACGGAGAGGCATCTGCAGGGACGTGCACCCTCTTACTTAGGCAGATGTCTACCAAAGAAAGAGCGGAGATCATATCTACAGTATGATGTAACTGCRCTATTGAAAAAGTCATCGATAACGTAGAGCGTATTATTGCCTTTCTCCTGGTTTGGCAGGTTGTGGAAATGATGATACTGACAGAGAAAAGTAAATATCAATAGGGCAATAATTTAGACATTTAGGAAAATCTAGAAGAATACCTAAAGAACTATTATGAAAATATTATTTGACGTTATGTTACTTCGCCTGTGGATGAGCTATCATATCCTCACAAAACAATACAAAAAATCCAGGTAACAAAAATCTGTTTTCCTCCTCAACTTGCAGCAATGTTTGTGGAAAAGTAATTTTGCAATGGCGAACTTATATCTGTGTAGGTGATATGCAGTAGGAGATAAGGTGAAATGAAAGAGAAATGAAACTATCTCATTTAAAGCTTTTGTGTTTAGATCAGTTCCACAGATTGAATACAGGTTTTGAATTCATAACACCGTGAGTCAAACCGCTGCTTAGCCCTCAGTTGGATACTCTTCTATCAGACTGAAATTAAACACTGAGACAATATATATATCTCTAAGCTGTAAAGCCTAAGAAAGGTAGTTTTGGCTTCAAAACCTGAAATATCTAGCATTAAAGTGTGTTGGTTGTTTTGGGTATTGTTACGTATGATAGGCATTGACTGCTTAAACAAAGGTGTTTTACAAGAACAAATTTCTGCCACATAGTATTTTCTGAAAGGAAAAATTCTTTATAAAAACAGCTTAAATAAGATATATGAAAATTAGTGACCCGACTAAATACAATTTGGAGTTTATTTCCTGCAGAGATTGATCTCATATTCTGTTTAGGAGGACTGCAGCTGCTTCTGTGGGGAACAGTTACACAAAATGCTAACAATAAAATCAAATTAATTATTAACATCAAAAATTTAAATGATATAAATACTTTTTAACCTCCATGTAAACATCATTAGTGCTCGGATTTGGGAGGGGGTAGTAAGTCATTGATATTGGTGCTTATACCCTTGATCCTAGCTCAAATAGGTTTTCTATAAAGTACCATTTAAACACATTTCATTCAAGATATCATATATAAGCAAGAATTTAGAGAGAACAATTTGAAGGCTGAGCTAGATCACGTACTGATGGAAATCTGTGATCCACTGAACTCGGTGATGAACATGGCATCAGCAAAGTTTGACACTTACTCATTTTTCACTGAAGTCCACATGAATTTCCCACCGATTCTTACCTCAGATGACTCCAGATCATTGAATACCAAATCGCACCAAGAGCTGCACATCTCTCTGAAAGCAAGGGAGGGATCTGAACCCTGCCCACAGTTTCAGTRTCACATTTGCCTAATGTAGGTGTAACAGATGTATCAGCAATTCACAGTGCTTCGTAAATACTATGTTGTAGTGTCTTTTGGCCCCATATAACTGTATTGAAGACGTTTCAACACCATTTCAGCAAAAAATTCTATAAAAACCTGAGGTCTCAGGAGCTGGAGGAAAAGCGTACGATACTGAACGTAGCAGATGGCTCACGTGCAGCTTACCAGTTTATTTTGGAAAGGGTGTAGGTGTTCGGAAGTGTTCACCAAACGTATTTCACTAAAATATTCCTCCAGATAAAGCGAGAAGGCCAGTAAGCCGGGGCCACAATAGAATTAAAAATACTTTGTTTGAAATACTAGTCCGGACTAAAACATCACTATAAAATCCTAACTGAGTAACGTAGCAGAAATAACATACCTGTTTGTCAGCGGCCCTATGAAGGGGTTAGTGATTAGCTGCACTGTTGCTTTTGAAGCAAACAAGAGACCGACTTGAACATTTTCATTCAGCAGGTCCTTATCTTCCTTAGGGCAGTCAGAGGGGGAAGGAGTCACATTTACTATCATTTGTTCTGTCTGAGTATGATGCAACTCTCTGGGTCGCGTCTGATCAGA
The DNA here is from genome assembly GCA_035582835.1 of Phoebastria nigripes. NCBI lineage: Eukaryota > Metazoa > Chordata > Aves > Procellariiformes > Diomedeidae > Phoebastria > Phoebastria nigripes. The sequence continues at coordinate 834,163 of JAYKAV010001964.1, read as the reverse complement.
TTCGTTTCCAGTAACCATCGTTGAGTTGTCATAGTAGGAGAAGATGCTCTGAAAATTGTCCATCGTTGTTGAGACTACGTTAGGCTTAGTAGTCTGGATTTCTGTGGCATTTTTCTCATGTTTGATGCTGTAAAGGTAACTGGGAATTATTGGCACTGGAAAAACAAATAGAATATATTGGCATCTTACTATCAGGTTATTTGTAAATGGAATCACCAAATTTTCTTGTTTGCTTTGCCATTGATTAGGAAATACAAGGCTTTCCTACAGAGCACATTAGGAAGGATTTTGAACGGCGGAAACACAGAACTGAAATAAAGTTTGCTCGTGGGAAAAAACACACCCGTAACTCAGAAGTGCAGTTTAAAACAAAAAGTTCTTTTACATTAGTCTTTATTTTTTGCCAGTTTTCATAAATATAAGATTTTCTATACAGACATCATTCAGAAAGCAAAATATAAGAAGTATCAAAACCCATGTCTGAAGAGTCTCTTTGTTGCACATGACTGCACAAATCCATTTATTAGATTGTGAAAACATGAACGATGAGAAAAGCATTGAAATTATTATTAAACCAAAATATAAAAAATGTAGTAAAACACATTTCTAAAATAAACCACAAAAATATTGATAAGTAACAGCTGTAAGAAGGAAAAAACCGTAACACTCCTATATTAAGTAATCAGAACCAATGTGTTGATGTTTGCGTATCTCATTATTTTTCAAAAATTTACATTGAAAAGATCATCCAGAAGGGACCTTCTTTATACGCTTTAGGATCTTAGCTGCAATTTAGTTGCATTAATGTGCATCTCAGAAATCAGCATTTCAGAATTTGTAAAAACAGATGTCAGGTTCATTCAATTTAACACTAGTGACAGAGTCACTCCTCCTTGTCTTGCATCTCTTTCCGGAAAAGCCTACTCTTTCAATAAGTCTGCAAACGATGATAATTTCTAGGGCTTCTAGCATACATATTACTGAATAAGTAATTAAATGTTAATAACTTTGTAAGAAAGTATATTCRTGTAAAAAAAAAATCCAAAATCAACTTGCTGAAAAATATATATGTTTTTAGCTAAGGTCTACATTCTGGCATCAGCTTTTAAGCTGAAGTCCCCCAAGAAATTCAGGAGTCTGATTCAGAAGGTGACACTGCAGCATCGTCCGAGAGCTGGCTCTGCRCTGCCCGATTCATTTCCGAGAGAAGCATGTGCATTCGTGTGTGTGTGTGCACGCGCATCCACGAACCACTAGTTTCTCTGAACCCTCTTCTTTAAATTCACATAAACATTTGAATATGAGGGCTTCTAAAACTACCAGTGAAAAATATTCAAGCATTTTATTTTAGTAGATTCCTAAATCTTGACACTTTGCCACTGAAGCCAGTAAAAGCTGCATCTTCAACTTTGATCAAAACTTGGATAGTTTTATTAAACCTACGCATAGAATTGCTTTTCTTAAAACCCAGTTAGATAGTTTTCTTATTAACCTATCATTTTAAGACCAATGTGGGGGAAAGAGGAACTATCGCAAGGAAACAGGCATCTCAATGTTATCTAGCCTGTTGTTTCAGTTGCATGACCACAGAAGGAAAAACGATGATGAGCTAAAAATACTGTTATCTGTCGTTCCATGAAGTATTAGTGGCGTTTAGTAGAAAAAAAGAATTATGAAGACCTTTTTATACCATTCCTTATCCTGCAATTAACATAGAAATAAAGTGAGACTTTGATGTGTATGGTAGTGTGTTTGCAACACCTAGAATATCATTTGTGTTTCAAAAAAATCAGTGCTTGAAAATGTTGGGTTTGAGAGCATTAATCATGCATTCAGGGAGTACATCTGTCACTGGAGATTATTCTGGCATAAATCGGGAGGAGAAAAAAAAAAAACCAAACCAAAACCCATTCTACCTACCGACTACCGTAAGCAGCATGTTGTCCAGGAGCAAGGCGATGAACACGATCAGCAGGATTAGTTTCCTGGACTGCCGGCTCTCCCGGAGCCAGCGGAGGAGGCTGAGCTCGCCCCAAGCCATGGTCCCCGTCCCTGCGCCGCTGGTTCTGGCTGCAGAGAGACAAAGGCCATTAGGGACAAGGCGGGGAGCGCGGGCGGCAGCTCCGCGGCGTGCCGGCGGCTCGGCGGGCGCAGGAGCCCCGCAGCCCCGCAGCCCCGCTCCGCGCCCCCCCCCCGCGCCGCGCCGCACCCGGCCACCGACAGCCCGGCCCGGCTCCCAGCTCCCGGCGCGGGTCCCCGTCCAGCCGCACGCTGCCAGCCGGCAGGGCAGGAGCGGGGAGGAGGAGGAGGAGGAGGAGGAGGAGGAGGAAGAGGAGGAGGAGGCGGCACCTCTGCTCCCCGTGTGAGCCCAGGGAGCGCTGGAAGCGGCGCAGGGGGGGACTCCCCTCCTCTCCCCTCCTCTCCCTTCCCCTCCCCGGGCAGCGATGATGCTCCGGGGCAAGCAGCGGGCGTGCCGGGCGGCGGGTAGGGCTGCCTGCCTGCAGCTCTGGGCCACCCCAAAACCTCTGTGTGCCCACCGAGATCTGCCCAAACAGATACAGAGGGGGAAAAAGGCACTGCTCGTACGCTTAAATGCGCGAGCAGTGTGCCCTGCTGGCGAGCCCAATCGAAATAGTGCCACTAATTGATTCTTTTCCTAAAATTAGGAATTTGCACCATGCGGCATTTAAATTGCTCGTTTTTCTTGTCTGCTCTACACAGAATTCCAAGTGTTGGACCCAGCCTGTGGCATTTGGTCGTCATCATTATGAATTTCTTTTCCTCTCAGTCTGTGTTAGAAAAGAGATTAACTGCGTTGAACTGATCAAGAAACACGTTTTAACGAAGATCTGCATTTTTTTTAAAACATTGTCTTTCATATCACATAATACACTGCTTTCTTTTAGTCACCCAGTACTGAACTTTGTGAACTGTTCTTTGCTTCATTGTCTTCACTGAGCCTCACTTCTGGTAAAGGCCACTGAACATGAGGGAAGTCTCTTAGTGAGTTTAATGGTCCTCGAACCGAATGTCAGACTTAAGCTGATGACATCATCACTATGCAAATCGTTTATTTCTTTACATTGCCTGCTGTGTATGTTAACCAGTTTAGTGGTGCCCATTTTCTGTGCGATGCGATTTCATTACTAATGCAGGTTTCTTAGGAAGCAGTGCTCAAACTTATGCTGATGCTTCTGTGGCAGCAATCATTTCATGCTGTAAACACCCAGTTTCAGGAATAACAAAAGATGTTGACACTGTGGAATTTTGCCAGTGTGAGTAACAGTAGAAGATAAATGTTTACTGTCTAAGTTGCTCTCTTGGGTCCTAATCCATCTCTGGATGAAGTTTAACAGGCCTTGGGAATGGGAGTAAATTTTCAGTACAGCGTGTTATTAACTATACACAGATTTTTCTAAAAATAAGGAAAAGTGGGAGAGGATATGCTGATAGCACATCTCGCTTTTGTTTGCATGCAGGTAGCTTTGATTTTATTTGACATGTCCACCATGTATTATTTTTATATGGGACCTATTATGCTGGTACATGACAAATATCACCCAAGGCTATTAATAAGCTATTGATTCTTGAATGATGGCTTATAAATGGTTTGTCTTTTCCAAACTTTTTTAACCAGCAATTTCAGGAGTTGGACACATTCATGTTTGAAGTTGAATTTCCAAAACAGAGCTTCTGCTTCTGTACTCAGAGGAAATAGAAAAGTATGATCTACTGGACTGGACTGGGGAGAAATGTTTCAACAGCAAATTACATCATTTAGTTGCGAACTTGTGTGGAGTGCAGTAGGAGAAGGGGAACTCTAGCTCTGGTTAGCAGCAGAAGCAGCATTAATATGGGATGTGTGTCAGTGAAATGTCAATAGCAATCTTCTACCAGGAAAACATGGGTTTGGCTGTTTTGTATTCCCAGCAGTTCACAGGAGAGTTAACTGACAGCGGTGCTGCTGTTTCTGTCACCTGTCGGAAAGCAGACAGGTGGAGAGAAGTAAGATGCTTTTCCAGCCATTTCTGATGAGGGACATGATTGTAGAAGCAACTTGCTTCTCTCTCTGTATCACCTACGTGACAAGGTGAACCTCCCCTTCCCCCTGCCTCCCCTCCCAGTCCTTTCTTCTAGAATATTTCTCTCTTCATCCGTCTATCGCTGCGGTGCTGACACTCATACTGACAGCATCTGGCCACTTTGCTCTGCTGGACTTTACATCACTCCTCTTTTCTACTGTCCTAGTTTCTCTTGCCTTCAGCCAATTGTCTGATAAATAATGCTATAATATATGTGCAAAATCATGCCTGCACTATTAGCGTGGATAAGCATGARAGCATCTGAATACATTTATTGGCATGTAAAGATGCCTACTCGTGCACGGATACTATTGCTTTACTAATCTAGCCGATGAAATTGTGGTTATCTCTAGGAAGTGAGCAGGTCAGGAACCTGCTAGGTTTGCTGCTCTGCAGGTGTAAACTGTATTCGGGCAAATAATGAATCCTTCACTAATATTTATTTATCTTTAATCAGTGATGTTTGTGTCTACTGAAGAACAAGTAGAAAAGGAATAGGACCACAGTCAAAACAGCAATTACTTTTGGGAAGCTGTTGATGATTTGGTTTTCCTATTGAACTTTTTACTATTATATAATTGTTAATTAAGATTGATCAAAAAGGAGGGAAGAAAAGCCGTGGGATTTTTTCCAGTTGTTATTTGAGCTTTCAACAGAACAGTTGGCAAAATTGCATGCTTTGAAAAATGCTGGTCAGCTCCACTTCTTTTGTTAAGTCTCTACCTTTTATTTGTTTTAACTATCCTTTAAAGTATACTCGTGCTTATTATACCCAGATTGAATAATATTATCACTTTATTCATTTTTAATAAGAAATATTTATAAACTCTGAAATGAGTTCCAAAAGCATATATTTATTTAGGAATCAAAATCTGGAGGACTTACAAATACTCCCCTCTGAGTGAAACACCCCTAAGCCATTAGGGCATAGGCTTAAAGACATGGAGCATCATAAAGCTGGTGATGAAAAAAAATGTTTTCATGTGGTATCTGACTCTCAGGCTTTGGCAGACTGAATGGTAGACTCTCCTGAATCACCTCTGCAGTGCCATAGAGCCTGTGTAGCCAAGTGAGCTACGCAGACAAATGAAATAACCATAAACACATAGGCAATGATACTGCAAATGATCACCAGTCTGGAAATTATGTTGGAGAATAGTACTTATTAGCAGTCAAAATTTTGACCTCAGCTGAAAATTCCTCTGTGGCAAGATGTCCTGGATGCTGCCATGGGAAGTAGCACGATGTCATTACAAGCATCGGGGAGAAGTGACATTTTGCTGGTTTGCCTACAGGTTCCTTAAATGCTGAAATTTAGAAAAAAATACCTCTGGTTCTCACCACCCAGGCTGAGAAATGCACTACCTTGCTGGTTTTTGTGGGAAAAGTAATCCCTTTTAAATCTGTCTCTTTTTAAGATTTACATTTATTTTTAGTGCTTGGAGTTGAATTTGCAATAATTCATAATTATCTTAGCTTTCTGTATGAATTAATCATTTGCAGTTCTTGCTACTGGGGAAAATTCCTGCTATAAATAATTCTTACAATTTAAGTTGGAAGACATACCTGGCAGCTTATGTTTTACTAATAACAAGTAATATACTCAGTCAGCTTTTTCAACCTTTGTAGCTCTTTCAAGACTTTTTTTCTTTGTGCCTGACAGTCATACTACTAATTACTCTGTAGTAAGACTGTGTGGTAGTTAGTTCCACTGAATAATGCATCTCCTCTTCTCCAGGCATTGAGGATATGCATTGTATTTTAATCTTCTGCCATATAGCCTAGAATGAGTATATGTGTGAATGTGTATATTTATATATATGATTGTTCACTGTGGCAGGTAATGATCAGAGGAGAGAGAAAAAAAGTAAAAATTTTGCTTTTAAGAGGATCACTTATCAATTAATCTATAATGCTAAACATTTCTTTAGCTGAACAACTGTGTGTGTGATAACCGGGTCTGAGACTAGGAGCGGTTCATCTTTAAAGCTAGAAAGACTCAGGGTGGAGAGAGGGTGTGTGGGGGAAGAAGAGATATTACACAGCTCATGTATCTCTGCTAAAAAGAAGTAGAACATCACTTGCTCCCCTTTGCACAGAAACAACACTGTTAATTTTAATGTAGGAATACAGGGCAGCCATTTCCCCATGCACCAAGAAACTGAGGCAGGGGGTGCAGGCATTTTTTAGAGATGTAGGAAGGCTGTAGTGGAAGAGGAGTAGAAGGAGAGGTGAAGATAAATAGGTGATGCTTTGTTGGGATGTTTATGGGAAGTGATAGACGTCAGGAGACATATAGATGCGTCATGGAGAAAATCCTGGACCACAATACATAATGACATAGGCTATCTCTATGCAGTAAATAATTGAACCTGTTAAAAAGTAAAGGTTTTCAAGTTAGGGCACTTATTCTAAAATATTGTTTGCACATAGTCTTGACCCAAAGAAGCAGCAGCAGTCTGAGGTACAGTCCCTTCAGTTTTTCTCTGTACTGTTCACATTGAGAAAAAAAAAAAACAAAACAAAAGCTGATATGGTTGGGAAACAGTATTGTAAGAGTTTCAATGAGGGTTTGAAATTTTCAGAGTGTTTCAGGACTAGGAAATTTTATTCTACAGCACAGCATCCCTCCTCTAAAGTTTACTTTTTAAACTATTTTCCTATTCACATTAGAAAAAACATTCTGCTATTCTGGAGTTGGGGAAGTGGCTGAGTAGAAAATCACCGYTTACCCTGCTCCCTATCTATACCCCTGAAGAAAACACATAGCCTGTACTGCTTAAGCTAGGATGTTATAGCATGAAAACAATATTTAGCTATATATGGGAAAGTATTTAGCTACACATGGGTACAGTAGCTAAAGTAATGGCAGAATGAATGCCAGTAATGCTTGATCAGTGCAATGGTTTCCTGGTGTGCCGCGGGTGTATATCCTCGCCTTTTAGACTTGTTTGAAAATGTAACCTAACGAAACCCAAAACTGATGAAGGAGGGGTCAGATATCAGCATTGGCCCTGATTTCTCCTCCTATCTTCCAGTGCTATGTTACTATTACCTGTCTGCGACACGAGAGGAGGGAAGGGCAGTCCCCTTCGGTCCCACAGCCCAGAACATCATCGTTTCTCTGCTGGCTTTTTGCACCCAGAATATTTTTCCTTCCTGAGAGCAAATGCTAGCAAGAGCTGCCTGATGCTGGGGATTTAACATGACTCTCCTCGGGATCTGTCCAGAGAGCCATCACACTGCAAGACGGCCAGGGAAGCTATTTTTAACATTTTCCGTGGCAGGCTTTGTCTAACCACTCTGGTATTACTGACCACAGGTTAGTGATGGTGAGGTCTAGCTCTGACACGTTTCATTGCTCTGACAAGAAAAGAGGGTCTGCCAAGCACATTAAAAGCTGGAAAATAACTAGGGTAAATAACACCTTGTTTTATCTGTTCTTTCCAAGCTGGTATTCTGTTTGCAGTGAACACAACCCTGAGGGCAACCCACTGTTAGCTCCATGATCAATGGGAAGACATGCTGGCCTCAGTTTTACAAACCTAATTATTTTCTTCAGAAATCTGTCTGAAACCAAAAATCTTTCCTATCCCTGGAGCTTAGAGGAATTCAGTCATTTCATGTAAATTGTGTTTATATTGACCACTTACATGTCTTTCGAAACTGGTGCCTTTTAGGTGGCTTTGCAAGAAAACACAGTCCCCTCCAGGCACAAACTGTGAACTCCATATATTAAGAAATATGGTTAGTAATACGAATGTAGTATATGTTTGTATTTATACTCACACAGACATATGCACATAAATGGTTGCGTGTGAGTGAGCCTGCTTATATATGTGTGTGCGTGTAAGATGCCACTGTGCATCAGTTACTCAGGTAATGGTGCACAAGCCACACGCCCTGGGAAGTCTGAAGGCAAAGCAGAGGGTGAGCAGGTTGTGGGGAAAGGAAGCAATAGCTTTTCCTTCAGTGGCTGGGCTTCAGAGGCAAATACTTTTCTGCTTTTTTAGCCCAGGCATCAGCCTGTGCAGTAACTCAGAGTGTACAGGAAGCTTTAAGGTCAATTTGGTTTAAGTAGTTGTTCACCTTCAACATTTGTCAACTGGTTAAAAGATTAGCCAGCTTTCATGCACATCGTAAGCCCTTTGCCACAACATAGCTCTACATCAGAAAGTGGATTCAACCTCTTCTTTCTGCTGGCATATAACACATTGCCTGCATTAGCACCGATTAGTTTTGCAGAACTGGCCAAGGCTGAGTGCATGAATGCAGGGATCTCCTGAGCAAAAGAGATTCCGAAAGCGAGGTAAGGCAAGTTTGAAGTATGACATGCATTCACCATCAGCTGTGGTGTTGGTAGAAAAAAGGAAATGCTCAGAGACAGCGACAGTCACGAAGCCAAAAAGGTTCACGAAGCGGAACTGCAGAGGTGGAAACATATAAAGCAGGACTGCTGGGCAGAGAAATACTTTTGCCAGGTCTTGAGTCAGTTATAGGGAATACCCTGCTTGAACTTAACCCAAGTATCTCTCTACGTTCAAGACATAACTCAAGAGTTAGCGAAGGGGGTTATGTGAAATGTTTGTCTCCAATAGGAGGAAATAGCTGATAGCCAGGGCAGGCTCTCCTCTTTCTGCGTACCTTTGAAACTGCCAGGAGTGAAGAGATGGCTCCATACCTTCCATAGATCCGTAAACCTTCATTTAGCACAAAGAAAGATGTGCAAACAGAGAGAGAAAGATGGGTAAAACATATGAAGAAGCACTTCTACCTCTTGGTTGCATTTCAGTTCAGTTGCTGGGCTGTCATGGTAAAGTACAGTGTCTTGCAGGACCCTGAAAGCCATACCGGGGATCCTGGCTTAGTAAAGCTCTTGGCCAGGTGGTTGTTGAGGTTCTCCTGACCGGGATTTTCATGCTTGCTTTTTTCCTGACAGACTGTTCTCTGCAAAATCCTCCAGCGTGACCAAGATGAACTGTTTCAGGACCTGCTGGCTGGCTCAGCCATATCCATGCACCATTGTAAAAGAACCTCCAGTTCCCATGCGGTGGGTGGGTGTTGCTGGCACCTGATGGCACACCACATCACAAGGGCACAGCAGCCACGTCAGGGCTGCCACACCGAGTGGTGGGATGCCTGGGACTTCTCACGGAGTCATTCCTTGTTCTTTAACACAGTTTTACACAGCTGGCTTCTGCTTGCATAAAAAGGTTAAACCAAGCTGTAACTTTGTCTTTCTAAAGGACAAGTTGAGTGTCAATAAAATAAAACAAAGTTTCATTTGCCATGTTTAAGAATTATGATACTATAGTAGAATCCCCCAAATACACAATCATCATTAGTGGAAGTGGCTCCAAAAAGTTGGCCTACTTCATTAACGTTTAAGAGCAAATCCCATCCATTGTGGGAAGTGAATCCACTCTAAAATCCTTGAATTGCCTGCCAGACCTACATCTAAATATATTATCCTGGATTAAACCCTGTGGAAAATTCATAATGAAAAACCACACAGAGCAGGTGTGACCTGCAGGCTGCTGAATACTGTGATTGCTTCCCATAGATTATAATTTCAGCAACACCTGGGCTGAATGTGCTGTGCTGATGCAACAGCCTTATGGATCCTAATGAAATAATTATGGGATAAGAGCACAAAGAAACATTCAGAGCTTGTAAGAAAACAAACAACTGTAACGCAGGAACAAAGATACTAGATTAGCTGGGAGATGAAAAGCTTTTGTGTGGTCTTATTTATATTTCTGGCATAAATAAAATCTCTTCAGACCTGTGTGTAATACTTTATATATAAACACAGTCAATGAGAAATGTTAACTGCCTGGTCTGGAAGGAATCACTACAGTTTTGCAGAAGGACAAGGCCTTAAATAAAATATCCTGGTCATATGGGAAAGGTGAGATGGCAGAAGAAGAGGAGAGGTTTGCGCCACCTACTTCTTTCCCTTCTGGGCTCCCTGAGAGCTCAGGGAAGGGGAGATGGACGCTCTCAGAGGGCGGCTGCCCTTGCTGCAGTCTGAACTGCCCTCTGCGGCTGCTTCTCTCTACGCTAAGCCATATGACTTGGGACAAGTCACAAAACCATGACATAATCACTTGCTGCCTCAGTATAATGTGTGTAACACTCTTTACCTAGTCTCCGGTAGCCTCACGCAGCTTTTTTAGTTAATGTATATAAGTTATGTTTGAAAGTCTTCCATGAAGGACGTCATTGAATAACCAGCTTGTTTTCTTTTATTTAAAACTATCTGGCCACAAACACAACAAAAGATTTCTAATGAACATCAGAAAAAAACAAGGGAGGTGCAACTCTGCAAGTAGAAGCAATGTGATCTCCCAGACAAACCTACGAAGTCAATGGGTTTCCCTTTTGAACGGTGATAGAGGTCAGGTTGAAAGATAGATTGGTCAAAGGTACCAAGAAATAAATACATTCAAAATAAACACACACAACTGTCTCTGAAAGATCTGAAGGTTAAAAATTGACATTGGACAGCTCTGAATTCTTGCAAAATCTGGTTCTGAGTTTGTTCTGAATATTGCAGTAAAATACCAGTGAAATGTGGGATGCATGAGCTCCACCTCTCAGCCACACATGTGACTCACTCAGGATCTCCTTAGACACCTGGAACAAAAACTTGGCTGTTGTAGGGTATCTAAAGTAGCTTAAAACCATCCATGGACTTATTCCCTCACCCATTGCTAATGGATGAAATTCAAGGAAGATTTCTACTCTAATACTTTGACAGCCCTAACAGTTGCTTACACATACAATCCCTGACTTCAAGATATGACTTTGCAGGACTGCATCCTAAAACGTGTTAGCGATAATAATAAGTATTTAAGTATTTAAAAAAAAAATAATTGCTCTCTAAACAGTGTTCTTTTTTGTAACCTTTTAATAGAAATTTTATTTCTCTGGAATATCTGTTCTAGAGTAAAGTAAATAGACACAAACTAAGTTTATATCTTACATGAGCTTGTTGAATTATAATTCTTAACACAGTGAAACATGATTTATGATCTAGAATGACTGAAATCCTTTGCTTTATCAAATCTGTCATAATCTCTTAGATACCTGCATACACTACTGGAAATGCTGTAGTAAATTTCTTCAGCCAAATTCCTTTTTAAAAATCTTTTTCGATTTTCTTCCACCAAGAGTGCTTGTGTTTTTGCATTTGTTTTCAGCAGATTTCTTTTGTCCCTTGGATTATACAATCATCATATGAGTCTAAACACACTTGGAAAAATAGGAAGCCCTGCCTGGGAATATAAATTGCACTGCTGTGCTTAGTCACAAATGGCTGAGCGCAATGAGATTTTACAATAAACCAGAAATGTCTGTGTTTTGTTGTGTCAATAAATGTTCCAGTGATGCTCTTAAAGACAATAAATTACTGGTAATGGAACACTATCCTCAGCATGTAGAAGTCATTTTCCACTTCCAGACATTCTCAGATTAGGTTTAAATTGCTATTAGAAAATCCTAAATGTGTTTGTTTGAAGAAAATCTTTTTAATGCCTAGAAATAATCCAACAGTGGCTGGTTAGAGCAGAGTTAGCTAGAGTATTCCTGGGGAGCACAGTTTACACATTTGGAAGGGAACTCAGCTCCAACAGATCCTTACCACTAGCAGAGGGAACAATACAGAGCGATTTCACAGCCTGTAATTTTTTGCAGCTGCTTGATGGTACTGCTCAGCCGAAGAGAAAATATGTTGACAGTCTGCTAAGAAAATCATTGTGAGAGTCTGAGTTTATAACATGGCTATAAGACTTGATCCTGAGACAGCGCGTCTGGGCTGCAGTTGGCRGAGGCATCTTCGTAATGGTTGTTCACAGAAAGCCTTTGAGGTAGCAGAAGTAAACAATGGACATTGCAAGCAGGGCAGGATAGGAGGTGAACAGGGGAAGGGAAGAAGCTGTAAGGGAAGGAAACAGCAGCAAATAGGACTCTGGTGTACAACCATTAGCTCTTTTGTAAGTAGAGCTGTTGGTTTCCCTGAAGATCCACTGAAATCCACGGTGTTTTCATCGCTAGCGTTCATGTGCTTGGTAGTGCTTCCAGCCTGGACCTGAAAGTACAAATGCTGGGGTTCTTACACATCCTCTTTTCTTCAGCATTGACTTTAGCAATAGAAAATCAAAGCAAGATAAACCTTTTGCTTTTTTTCTTATTAATGGCAGCAATACTAAAGATAAGAATAGCATATGTGTTTATAAGTGTAACGAGCTGTGAATAATCTTCAAGACTGTGATACTCTTCCTGGCCCTACACTGAAAAATAAAGAGTGAACTGGAGACATAAAGCATTAAGAGGAATTTTTATATTGACTTTCTGAGGTTTTTCAGAAAGAAATCCACAAGGGAATGAGCAGGAATTTCAGAGGGGCTAATTAGCTCCATGCTCTACGAGAACCATCACTGGCAAACTTAGACTGTGCTGGATTGCACTGTGCTATCTTACAGACTAATGACCTCCAAAACACTGAGGAAACGATTCTTTCCTGATCASTGCCCAAAACTGATTCAATGCATTCAAATTCAATATTGCATTTCCCTTAGCATAAAGCCTGCTTTGCTTCTTATTTTATTTTGCCTTATAGAACCAAAAAATGAAAAGAGAATAAATTGGTGCTGCTAACGGATATATTTCCATTAGCTATAGCAGAGTTTGCCCATACACGTGATGTCTGGCCTGTGCTGACATAACTGAAAAACAAAGGTTACCATTTCATGTTGGAAGCCATCAAAATTGGCTGTGCTACTTCCTATTTTCTGTCAGCGCTTTGAGCTTTTGTAAGCCTTGTGCAATCTTAATGTGATAGGTAATTTTGCATAGTATGTGCAGGGGTCYATGAGCATGGACATGTAATGTCACATTTATATATAAACACATGCATATGTATGTGTGGGTACATTATATAGATAAAGTGTGCTCTGTAGTTTTATTTTCAACCCTGCTTAACAAAGAGATGTGAAACCTCGTATAATGTATGCATTGCAACTGCACATTTATGTTGCAGTATATTTGACCGAGCTTTCCCCGATATCTTTATTGATATTCTCCATGGGGACACAAAAAGCAAAAGTATTAATGAACTCTGATTCTGACTGAGCAGAAGCTATGTTAAATGCATTCAGTAAAAGACGAAGCAAATATGAGCCAGAAGGCTCCAAGCAGTGAAGAAAGTTCTGGCTGTTGGCGAGCTTGCTGCACATTTTCATGTGAGATTCCTCTTTTAAGGACCAAATCTTTCCCAGGGTGTTAGATCTSCTGTCAGTGATAGCTTCGCAGGGCCACAGGAGTCCTAAGATGAGTTCTGAATGGTACATGGGCTAAAGGATTTCCATGGATCTTCCAGGGGAAAGCAGTTCAATAAAATGCTTTCTTACACTTGTACTTTCTTATATGCCTTTCTTTTTGCCATTGTATTCAAATATTGATACTAATGTAACAGAGGAGTGAAGTTGGCATGGTGTCAGATGGCTAACAAACCAGTAATTAACGGATATAAAGGCAAGAAATCTTGACTGGTTGTGTCTGGCATGTAGGAAAGGGGGGTGCATAGGTGTGAAGCAGGTGGTATCAGCAAGCAAAATGCTATCAGTCTTAACACAGGTGGGAAAAGAGTTGAGCAAGGGCCCTCACGGAGAAGGGAGTTTGCAGCATCTCTCAGATGAGACTCCACTCGGTCATTGGGAGCCAATGAGTGGTACCAAGCTTCTGCACAGAGTCAGGGAAGGGAGAGATTCAGCCCTTTTACGTTGAAAAGTTAACTATAAACAACGAAGCTACTGCTGAGTCAAAAGATGCATTTGTTCAAACTGAGAAGCCATGAACTGTAAAAACTAAGCTGAGCCCAGAGCTTTCCCTGAAAGCCTTGAAAAGGCTTAGTTTGGCAACTGGAGACTTTTTTCTTTAATATAGCAGAATGCAACATGATGGATAAGACCATAGAAGCCATGAAGTGTGAAAATGTGATTTGCTGAATGCAGCATTTAAAAACCTGCAGTACATCCATCTTTATCCAGGGACGAGCCTGTGAGTAGGAGAGTGTTTCTACAAAGGGAGTGAAGGGATTCCTCTGTACATGACATCAAGGGTATTAGAATTTTACTATATAGCATTTCTACCTTTCTGAAAAGGAAAGAGAGAAGTTATGTAAAATCAGGATTCTGTGACATGGAATATCTTCTTTGTCATACAGTCCTGGCTTTATATAACTTTATGTAACCTATATAGTTTTATATAATTTCCCCTTCAGTTTTATTGTGTGAACAAAACCAATCACATATGAAATATTTGGGGCCAGCTCTACCATGATCATAAATCACTCTAGTTCCTCTGCTTTCCATGGCAGCTCACCACAATTGAAGTTTTGATCCAATGCAGGTTAGTTAATCACTGAAAAGTTTAAATGTTTTAGGGGAGGGAAGTTCCACAGTTAGATAATCAGATCTGACAAACTTTTAGCATCCTGATACATGAGATGTGAGTGGAGATGGCATACCTTCCCACCTCTGAGCCTCATCGGAGGTCCCACCTGCTTAAGTGCCTGCCAGCAGCACGTTACTAGAGGCACGGGGCAGCATCGCTGTCCATCTGCTCCAGGATCTCCTGTGCCAGGTACGGCAGGTCAACCTGCAAACCATCTACGGCTGACATGGGGGTGCTGGAGCAAGAKCCAGGCAGCAGCAGCTTTCTGCAGATGTGTGGGACGCAGTCACCATGGCTGAGCGGTGCGGCGTGGGGCCAAGAGGCTCGATCTCGCACCCGGTGTGTGACACTGGCCGGGCTGTGTATTAGATTAAGCATCCACATTTTCCAGTCACCAGATTTTCCCTGCAGGAAGAGTCAGTCATTGTCAATATTTATAAAGCCTGATGAGACCTTCTCACTGAAGGGCAGAAGGAGTGAAAGGTGCTTCATCATTATGAGTTTCCAGCTCTTCAGTGACATTTGATGAAATCATATTAAGCAGAATTATATTTGAGGGGAGCACGTCTAAGTTCTAATGAGCCTTTATAGTGATTCATTATATGATTCCTCATTTTCATTTTCCAAAGGTTTGTTTGCTTCRTTCGGTTAAATTAAGGGAGAGCCATTTTCATAACCTCTTCCCGTCAACTTTCAGGTACTTTACTGAGCTTTATGGTTCTACGCCAGCAAATATTTGCACATGCTTGATTTTTAGCTTCTAGGGGGTCCCATCATATGCATGAAGTATTGGACAAGAATAGCTTTATGGATAAGCACTTGCAGGTTTACAGGCTACATTTGTTTGTTTTTTATCAAAGGAAATTGTTACGTAAAGAAAACGGGCTTTGCATTTTCACAAATGACTACAGTTAGTGGGATGAAATCCAGGCACTGCAGGYGCTTCATGAAAGAATTATATGCAGATTTAAAGCATAAATCCCATTTTGTCCATTTTGAGGGCATACTCTGGATTTAAATGGAAATGGACAGAGCAGCACACTGACTTGTACTAAAGATGATTATCTTCTCTGCCAGTCTGCTCTAGTTCATTATTTAAGTCCCTGATGTGGGGGAAAAAGGTTCTGGATTTTAGTAGGAGTGTGTATCTTCATTCATTATTTCCTTCTCTTTCTGTGCCTTTTACATGAGGAATCCAGGTTACATATATCCACTGAAAGCTGCAAATTATATCTGTAACTATAATTATAATTATAATTAACTATCTAGATCGCCTACAGTAAAGAAGGTGAAGAACTGATGAAGGTGCTAATTGGTTTCTGTGTAATGATGTGTTTCCCAATAACTTTTCCTGGTAGTCTCATTAAAAATCCTTTTTTTGGGAAATGAAGGATGTTTGAAATAGCACATTGTGAACAATAACCGTAAGAAAAAGCTTCTGATAAAAAATACGAAGCACCAAAATATTAACAGAACATAGTTGTTCAACATTGTATATCTGTAACTCATAAATTTCCAAAATTAAATATTGATTTTTAAAATGTAGCTTACATTTTGCCCACACCTTTGTTTATATCTCCAAACTTCACCTATCCACTTTCCTACCTACTGGACACCACTGATCATCTACTACAAATCTACAGCAGACGAAACCTGAAGTAGCATCATTTCTGAAGAGGCTTTCCTCTTTTTCTAGAGGACCATTCATCAGGCCCCGGGTGAACACTGGCATTTCCTTCTCTCTTTGTAACTGCAAGAGCCCTCACATCCTTCTGCTATGTTTTGTGTTAAATATTAAACAACACACTGTCAGCCATCCGGCTATAGTGAAATAACATTTTGTTTGGATTGCAGTCATTCAAATGCAGGCCTGGTAGTTCAATGCCATTTTCAGATGCAAAATTATCTCACGGAGCACTGCATCTTCTCTTCCATTAACCTAACAAGTACATCTCTGTTATTCTAGAAACTTTATTTTCTTTCTGTATCTTCTTAGATTGTCATGTAAGTATATTGTAGCAGGTCCCATGTACTTTCAGAGAGAGGAGACCCAAGCCAAGGGTCTGAGAATCAAGCTCCTGTAAACTTCAGGAGTTCTGGAAATTCAAAACTCACATCTAGGTGTTTGTAAATTGCCCTCGTTTTTGTTATGAGCTGGACGTCTTCTGAATTCTGGACTGTTCCCAGTCTTACTCTGAATCCAAACGTAGCTTGAACATCTCTCTAATTTCACCTATCATTAAAGACTATATGTTTTGCTTCCCATGTGCTTTCTCTTTGTGAAAAATAATCAGGTACTCCAACTTCCACTTTTTGCAAAAACTGACCTCTAATTTAGCTCTGCTAGAGCCTGCATCTACATGAAAGGAGCTTTCAATAGGCTGCCTCCATTGCCTATATTTCAAATCACATTTGCATAGACTCTCTCTTCACAAGAATAAATAAAAGAGAGAAAGCAAAGCAATAAAGGGAAAACCAAGGATAAAAGAAATAATTTGCAATCATAGTTAAGGCAAAGCATCATGCTACATCTTTGTTTTTCAGATAACCCAAAACAACTTCAAAGTTAGACTCTAAAGGCAGGTTCAATAGCCATAGCAACTAATTGCATTTACTGCACCTGCTGGAAAGTGCAGTGGCTGTGTCCGTGAATACCAAAGTAAACCATGCTGCTCCAAATAAACACAGAGCCTGGCTGAAGGTATGTCTTTGGGTGCTTCTATGCTACCAGGATGCTTCCACTCTGCTGCTGATGCTCAGACTTTGTTATGTTTTTAAGAAATATCTTGTGCTTTCTCTCTTGTTATTCTTGACACCAAAGGCATTCTCCAAAGAAGAATTAAAGAAACAGTGTTGTCCTTCTTCAGCCCATGATGAGTACAAAAATCTTGGCAATCAGATGGACAGCTGTCATGTAGAATTTGTTGCCTGCTTGATCGTTAGACGATGTCATTTTTCCCCTTGTGCTCCTTAATGCAGCTCTCCCTGCCTCTCTTCTGTTTGATATAGATTATATGCTACTCGGGGCAGGCATTTCCTTTATATTATTTAGTTATGCAACACAGAGCGTAAAGGGCTTCTAGTTCTGGACTGGGGCTACAAGCTACCTCCATACAGATACTAATACATCAATAGGGATTTATCATTACTATTAGCAACACCCCTCTATTAGACAGCACTGAGCTGAGCAGTTTGTTCCATTGCAGACTGAACATGACTACCCAAGTCCAAACAGCACTTCTACTAACCATTTAGCAGTGCTGTATTTAAAATGTTTACAAAAGCAGAAGCAATATTCTGTAGTTGGAACTTCTCCTTGTGGATATTGCACAAGCAGAGCACACCTTCTTGGTATTTATCAAATATTGTAATTAATTTGAATTTCTTTGTGAGACAACAAGCCATTCAGTGTAAATGGCTGATAAYATTAGAAACTCTTTTCTATGTGATTTGGTTCTATTTGATTACACAGATAACATGATTCTGTTTCAATTTGTCAGTTCTATACACCGAACTTGTAGAACCAGAAAGAGAACTGGGTCTGAAGTGCATAGAGGATATCAATAAACAGAAACAAAGACATCTTTTAAATGTTAAACATTTCCTTTCTGGGTCACGTAAGCCTTGCCAGGAATTGTCTATGGATATATGATACTATTTAAAGCACAATGCTTTGATGATAGGTGTTTAGATGGTACCTTTAGGGAACAGATCTTGCTCTTTTCAAAATTTGTGTTTGTCCAAAACAAATTAACTGACAAATGTTAACGAATACTCACCAAAATAATTTGCTTGCTCTGGAATGACTCCTGAGCATTTTGTTAGTGATTTCCAGTCATTCCTTCCTAATAAAAGAAGCAACATTTGTTGGGCAGATAGCAAAATTAATACTTGGACTTATTTTCTGTACACGTACAGTCACCATCTCCCTCTGTGTATGAACTGCACTTCTGTTTTCTCTTACTCTTATCTGACAACAACCACAGCCTGGGAAAATATGGCCTGTTGCAGCTCCAAGTCACGGAGTCACAGATACGGCTTGTGCAAACGTAAATGAGAACATTGACAAAGCCCAGAGTGATAAATCTGTGTCAGGGAGGTGAATTTGGCTCAGTTTTTGCCCTTCTGTGCACCCCTGTGCAGGCCTGGATCTGCACAGCAGCCCGGTTGGCACAGCGCTCACGCTGCCCTGGTCTCCATCGATCTCTTTCTCTCCCTGAAGCCTTCGTTGGCAAGTTCACACTGCTCTAAGCAACATCAATTTCTGCCCGGATTTCTGTCTGAACCGATGTGAGATTTGCTCGGGGGGAGGCGGGGAGGAAAGGGGAGAAGGCAGGAGGGGAGGACGGGCGCAGCGGGGAGGGCATGGTGGCTGCTGGGTTTGCTCTGCACACTCAGCACCTGCCCTGTCCCCCCCTTCAAAAGCAAATACAGAGAAACCCCTGCAAATGTGCAGTGCCGGCAGGCTGCGGGGAAGGAGAAAGAGGCAGCACGGGGCCATCGGCAGGGATCGGTGCCCATTTCCCCCCCTCCTCGCAGAAAGGTACCCTGAGGTCGCACGCTGTACTCCATGGCCCGGGAATGACACTTAGGAGCATGTCGCTGCCGGTTAACATTTCCTTTTCCTTCCCAACTTCAACGGAGTCATCCACAATGTATTTATTGCCATTGCTGGCAGCCATTCTATTTCCCCATGCACTATATTTTCTCCTGCATTCAGGGCAGGGAAAGATCAGCGTCTGGAGCAGCATTTAAAGCGGGGGTAAGGTCGGTGTTACTCCGGGATGGGGCTGCGGTGCAGGAGCTGACATTTCGTGCATTTTCATCAGATCTGCCTCATGCAGTTATAATCAGCCATGCTACCAAGACTATAAGCTGGTATGATTCAAGCCCCTTGGCCTCTACCATTGCAACTTAAATTCCACTAAAAATAGTAATAATAAGGGAAACCGGCGACATTTAAGCAGAAGTCTGGGCCAAGTATGAGCAAGGTTGGAAGAGAACAAACAAAAGATTATCTGTCCTTTGAAACACCCACCTTCTCTCCAATTCAAATATTGACCTGCTACAGAATAGGAAAATCACTGCTTGCAGTGGGCTGGAAATGGCTGAGTTTGCTTCAGAGATAACCAGTAAAGAAAAAATGGTATTTGGAGGCTTCCAACAAAGGCCAGGACTCCAAAGTAGAAAAAAGGCATTGTGTGCATTGAGAGGGCTATGTCAGGGATGCTATTTCAGTGTGAAATCTGACTGGAGACATAGATTTCACCCCCAGACTGCTAAGTGATATTTAGAAGTGCTCAGTGGTGACACCAGCTTAAGGGGTCGTTGTGAGAACATCCTCTCCCCAAGCTGTTTTCATGGGCATGGTGTGAAATGGATGGGGGAACTGATCTGCCTGAAAAGAAAACTTGTGCATTCGGGGTATTGTTCAACCGGATCCGTTCCCTAATCTGGCTCCCAGCTCGGCCGCACAAGCAGAAGTGCTGTGACACTGTGGGGTAGCATTGGGCATGGATGGGCTGGAAGGGCCACAGGACGGAAGGGAAAGGGAGGAAAAGGCAAGGCAGGGGCAAGATCTTAAGTGCTATGG
This sequence comes from Phoebastria nigripes, assembly GCA_035582835.1. Taxonomy (NCBI): domain Eukaryota; kingdom Metazoa; phylum Chordata; class Aves; order Procellariiformes; family Diomedeidae; genus Phoebastria; species Phoebastria nigripes. Next base: position 814,030 of record JAYKAV010001964.1, on the reverse strand, counting down.
TACCAGTGGTCACCACTTTACAACATCAAATCACGGTCTTTGCATAGCTGGTTGCTAGAATGTGTGCACAGAAATTTCTCATGTGGTTTCATCCATTAAGAAGGAAGACGTCTGGGCTCCCTCCCTCATCAGTGCTGAGGGGTGGGTTGGAAATGCCTGTTTCTCCCCTCTGGCCACAGAAGAGGTCTTGACACAACTCAGACTGCATGCCTCTGTCTCCAGTCAGAGAGACAGTCATTTAGGTAGGATGAATATCACCATTTGTAATCGCCTTCAGAGGACAGTTTCCTGGACCTTGCCTCCAACAGGATTCAGCATCAGTTACTATATGGCTACGTTAGCAAGTAAAGCAGTGCAGTAGGAGCAGGCCTGCAGGGTGGCACAGCTGGCAGTGTGTGGCACACTCTTGTCCACACTGTCTGTGTTTCAGGGATTTTACTTTGGATTAGGTCTGGTTTGCTCCTGTCGACCCAGCAGCCATCAGCAATGGAAGTGCTTCAGGTATGTTCCTGGTGAGCACCCTGCAGTTTACGAGGGATCCACATGCCCACTCTGGGGTGCAAATCCAAGTGCAGCAAGTGGGGACAAGCAAGAGATTCACTTCCAAGTGCATTCCTGGTCCAAACAAAACTCCTGGAGTAACCATATTCCTACCCACCTCACATTACTCTTGTTCCTCAACTACTTCCAGAAAGCAGAAAGGGTGAGCTCCTGCAGCTTCTTTATTTTAAGAAAGATACTGCTCAAAGGAAATCAAGTACCTAAGGATTTTTATCTTCTTTCTTGCTCTGTTCCTAATCCTGAAGTGATAACAAACACCTTTCCATTGACCTCCCGAAGTATTACCCATCTTCCACCACCAGTTGTACATGGGATATGCTTGGTGACATGACTTCCAAGAGCTCCCCTGTCTTCAACATGCCCTGAAGTCAATGTTGTTCTGACTGTGTTAGGGTTTGTTTTGACCATTATTTTAATTTTAGTGTGATGGGTGGTGGTTTGTTTTGCCTTTTTTTATATCCTTTTTTTTTTTGTCCAGTGATTTTTTGGCACTTTACTGCAGAAAAATTTCAAAATAAGTCTTTCTCTCTGAGATGTTTTGTATGTTCATTTTCTAATGCTAGAAAGGCCTGTAGAGATCAGTTCTGAGAACGAAGAATTAGAATCTAGTTCCTCCTCTGGTATTAATTAAATCTTTTATCCTATGCTGAACAAACAGCGTATTAGGCTTTGCCACAGTCCTCAAAGGTATTATTACCACACTTCAATGGATGAGGGCAAATGAAGCCAAGGAAGGTTGTAATTTGCTTTAGGTCATTCAGCCAAAGTGATGCAAAATAAAAAACAGAGCAGAAAGTGCCCAGTTCTAGATCATATTCTCTTGCCATCAGCCAGTGGTTCTCCCTAGTGACACGCACAGCTACGTGGGCAGTGGTTGTACCCCTCGGCCTTCCTTGTACATGAACAAGCGTTGCAAAGACCTTAGTTTTCATTGGCTGCCTCCCATATGGGTTTGAGTGGGTCTGGCACTTCGTCACCTCCTCTGTCCCTGCTTTGGGCAGTAATCTCCAGGTTCCACTGGAGGAAACTCTTTTTTACCTCCTGAGGAATAGAAGAGGAATTGGAGAGAGGCAGGGGGAACAACACCACTGCAGAGTCAGCATACCCAGCTGCTGTTTCTGGCTCTGGCCCTGAGCTGCTGTATGGCTTTAAGACTTCTGTGCCTCAATTTACCCATTCATATGGCCACGGTTAGGAAATTTGAGATGTTTTGATACATCCTATATATTTTTGTCTAAAAGAAAGCTTAAAATAAGAATTGATGGAGGGGCATCCTAAAATCTATGCTCTCTTTATGTAGGTAAATGTAGGGCATCACACTAAATGATCTTTGTGGTCCCTTCTTGCTTTAAAACTAATAACAGATGGACTTTTCTGTGTAAAGTTTAAGTATTTTGTTATTCTTTCCTTCCTAAACTTTATTCATCTGCTTCTCCTTCTAAAGTCCCCACTTACAAATGCCACTATTCCTACGCAAAGAAACTTGTTCCTAACATTGCATAAAATTTTCTAAGTCATTCTCTGGTTACCAAAGCAGATGAACAGTAGCAGTGCAGGACCAGATCCCGAGGCAATGTCAAATGGCTGTCAGTATTAGATTAAATGGCAAGAGCGACCCAAGCCATCCCCCTGCAGCTCTTGAGCTCTCAGCCGTGCCATCTGGTGGTAGATGGCCTCCCGAAGGAACGAGGTCTAGGTGCACCATCTAGTGGCTCAAGGTACCGAGCTAAAGGGATTTTCTGTTCGCAGCGCAAACGACCAACAAGCCTGAATAATAAAAATAGAGACAAGGCATTTGCAGTTACAGGTAACTCTAAGTGAAGATAGGAAATACAAAAAGCAAACTTGCCTACACTAATATAATGAGAATATTTTAATCATAAATTCTTTTATTTTCCCCAGTTTTTATTTCATATCATCATCATTAAAAGCACAAAAAGCAGAATCCGTAAGAAAGAAAATGAGAAGGAAGGTTCTTCCACGATAATACCAAAAAAGGCATCAGTCAACCTCACTTCCGAGGGCCGAGATTATGGAGGTCAGATCGTAATCGTTATCACACATCCTTCATTTTGCAGTTGCTTAAGAACAGCTTGACTTTCCTCCAGAAAGAAGTAGAGCTGTGAAAGGAATGCTACAGGGACAGTATCCCATCACTCTTACTTAGTGAAGAATGGAAAGAAAGGGATGTTTCTAGGAAGAAATGTTAAAGAAAAAGATCATTTTCCATAAATACATTTCTACTATTTTTCGGTGGCAACCATAATACTGAGAAACATAATCCAAAACCAGGATGGCTTGTGTTGGGATTGAATAACTTAGGTTTTTTTCCCAGAAAAGTATTCCCAGAAATAAATACCTCCAAGGCTTTCACTCTTAGTTCTGCAAGCTTCATAGGCTGAGGTCTAAACCTTTAGCTGTATTCAGATAGGGAGAGTACGACCTGGCAGAGTTGTGTGGCAAAGCATGTATTCAGCAGGTCCTGGCACCAGTAGGACTGCTGGTGCAGTCTGGACCAGCCATATGCCAGAGATGAGTTTTTGTGTGGTAGGAAGAAGCACCCCATGCATCCCTTCGGTGTTTAACCCCCACCATGAAGTTGTCTAAAAATCTGACCATTAGGAGAGATGTTCTGGCTGGCTAAGATCTTTTCCATGGACTCCTCAAGGCATTTTAGAAATTCCCATCACTGCTCCTTCAAGTCTGCTGCTGTGTTGGGAGCGTTACACTAATCAGTGCTGCCTTGTGTCAGCACAGCTTGCCTTGTAACACCGCATAAAAACCAAGTGCCTAGCACAAATCTGGGGCATTTGCCCATCCCAAATGTGCTGTCACAGTGTGAGAATTTCTGTATTTACTGACGTCAGTGCTTGCTTCACACCTTGCTTGTGCCAGTGCTACCAAAGAGAAGCAGTGAAGATGTAGATTTGACAGGGGCACAAGCCCTGAGAGGTGCAGATAGCCAAAGCCAAAATATTAAAATCGGTCTTCGGCAGCAGGAGACAACTTGGTCTCTGACCTGAAGTGCGAGAGCAAACTTTAGTATGGACAATTCTGCCCTGTTTCTCCTCTCACCTTCCCTTGGATTCATATCTGTTGCCCAGACAAGACAAGGCAGAGAGCAAGCTGCCTGCACTGGAGCAGAGCTGTTCTGCTCATGGTGGGTAGCTCTGTGACACCCAGACTCAGGCACAAGTGTGCTTGGTTCCCCTCTTTTGAAGACAGGGACGAAGGCTTGGAGCAGTGCCCCCGTCCCAGGAGAGCAGCCTAATGCACAGCATCCTGTGTTTCCAGATTACTCTTAAGTCAACTCAATGAGAGATGACCTCTCATTCACCTCCTTTCTTTCCTCCAACCTTGCCTAGGGTAGGGAGCAGAAATGTTAACTAAGAGCCCCTGAATCCAGCACTGAGTGAGACTAAAACATAAATTTCATAAGATGAAGTATCTCTGGTCAGGGACTGGGAGCCCAGAGCTGGCAGCTTACGGGAGCCCTGCCAGTGGGTGACCTCAGGCATGCCTCTTCACTCCTCCACATCCCTCCTCACCCCACTTCATAAAATAATTGTAACTGCTTAGCTTTGAGGGAGGTTTAGAAATATACTCCGGAAATATAGAACATTATTTCCATACTGTGTATGAAATATAGAGTATTATTTTTGCGTATCATTTTCCAGTGAATGACTTTCCATATTAATGTTGCAATGGACACTGAGGCAGATGTGGGGAGTGCCCACAGCTGGGAATCACCAGGAATCTCCTGCACACACAGCTACAGAGAAAAGGCCAATTAAAGGCCTTGACTCCACATGCCTTACTGTGTCAATACTTCCCTCAACTTGAATGAGGGTAGTGTCTTTGAAATGCACTGAGGCATCTCCCAGGACTTTAGCATTACAACTGAAATGGCAGGAGCTGCATTATTCAGGGATAGGGTCACATTTAAAGTCTTTGCTTTTCCTTTAAAGAAAATAAGAGTTTTGTAATTGATGTCAATCACTCTGAGTTTGGGAGTTTACCTGAGCTACGCAAGCAGCGCCTTGTCCTCTCACCACAGAGATCCATCTGAATCATGTCAGAGGACGTAAAGCATCCAGGAAGCATTGAGAGAGGCACTTGGCTGCAAAGTTCCAGGTTATATTTAGTGGATGCCTATAAACTTCCTGAAATACAAATGATTCATTCATCAAGACAGTATGGTATATATAGAAAGTAGAGCTTCACCCATTAGGAAGCAATTTATGTCCCTCAGGACAATTAGAAATGTAAAACTTTTGGGGGGGTGTAGATGTAATAGCTGAGATTTGCATCTTGATGATGACCACATGTAGATGAGTTTCAAAGAACCAGACATCAAACTGGAAGTGCTGCCAGGATGCACAAGCGTGCTGTCAGTGTTTTGGGGTCCCTGGTACCCCAAAGAGCCTACCTGCCCTACCTAGCTGAATGCCTCCACCAAAGGCCTCTGGCTCCAGAATAAAAAGAAAAGCTGAAGTCAGAAAAATCATTCCTAGCACAGTGTTGTTAGGTAAGGACTCAGGATACTTATTAATATTTATGACTCCATTTATTTTACAAGCTAAGCACATGACCTGCTAAACCACCTGGACTGAATTCTGTGTAAATTATATCCTTCACTCAGAATAGCCTTTGAGTCATGTCAGAGCATAAGTACACAATGACTTGGAAAGCCTTTCTAGGAATTTAAGCACTTGCCTCTTGCCATAACCTATTTGTTTTGACTGTCCTTCTGAAGATTGCCCTATGCCTAGCAGAAGCAACAGATAGTATGCACACTAACAAACTCTCAGCTGAAAGAATAATGAATCTGACGTTGCTAAAACGTTTTGGTAGATCAACAGTACATTATGACACCTCAGCTTTTATTACCATGAGAAGAGCAGTTGAACTCTGCATGTCCAGAAGCAGGGAGAGTCACAGAGTACATGAAGATGAGCGTGGTGGCAAGGCGTGGAAGCAATTCACCTGCAAGGCAGGTAGCATCCTCCTGTAATCAAAGACCCCATCTCCAGAAGCAGATACTCATGTGAGGTTTTTACACATGTAGGCTCCTCCTCTCAGGAAGAGGACATCACGATGAAAAAGCCGGCATGAACTCCCACCACATTTAGGTTCAAACCCTAAGCAAGATCATTTCATCTCTCCACTCCTCTGTTTCCTCTCCATGGAACAGAGACAGGAGTTCCTGCAACCACAAGGACAGTGTGCTGATAAATAATTAGAAGACACCCCCGATATTATAGTAACCAAAACTCTACAAGAGTGTAGCACTTATGCTTAATATGTAGACACAGAAATTGCTGAGATCATGAGCACTAGAGGCCAGGCTGGGACGTCAGCCTGTGGGTCAGCCCAGCTCAGCGGGTCCATGGTCGGGCAGAGCAGGGCCGTGGGGAGCTGGAGGCCGGCATCCTATGCCATTGCTGGGGCAGGGACTGATGGCCCTGGGCTGGTCCTGGGCAGGGTGGGGTGAGCCCGGGGGGGCTGGGCAGGGACATTGTGGCCTGTTACTGCTCTCAGGACCCAGACAGATGGAGGCTGTGACCAGCTTCTCTGCTTTGCTCTTCTGTTGGCATTTTGGCTTCTCTTTACCTTGCACAGGTAGGAGGTAGTAAGGAGCGTATTTGGTTTAAAAGGCTCTGCGACTTGCTGTGAAGGTCTCTCCCAGTTCAGCACATTCCTGCCCAATTTTGACATATGTATCAGGGAGTGAGCCAGACAGGCTCTGAATTGAAACATATCTTCTCCACAGAGGGTTTATCATTCTCTCTCAGTCTCTTCTCACCAAATAACAAGCATTCAAGTGTGGTTGCTCTCCTGACTGATGTCTTTTCTGCACCTGTTCCAGCTTGGTTCAAAGGCAATGCTCATCTGTGAACAAGTGACGTTCATGGACTCATGAATACAGATTCTCTTACTATAAATCACATAATCTTGACAATATAATAATATGACCATAAACACTTCTATATAAGCACTTCTCTTACATACATGCCTTCTAGTCCAATTCAATAAAATGTGCTCGATGACTTGCAATTTTGCAAGCTTATCACATTTCTCTTTCCCCACTCTGGAGAGGAGAAAAGTGTTTTACTTGCTCCATGCTTGTCAAATTTGTGCTCTGTTGGATTACCCCACTCTTCCAGCTTTCCAGGCAGCTGCAAGCACCTTGAACAAGAGTTATCCAGATCATTGCTGAATGCTAAATTAACAGTTGAAGACTGACAAACTCACGCTTTTCCCAATATTCAGAGGAATCATCCAAGAGGTTTATGCAGAGACCACAATAGGTATTTTCAAATATTAACACACAAAACTAATGTGTTGGTCAGGCATTGACTGATTGATTGGTTGGGTCAAGTGCCCATGAGCTGGACCACAGCTGGTAGGGTGAAGTGACACAGCTGAAACAGGACAACCGGGCAATGCACACGCTTTCCTTGTCATGAAATTTCATTGTGTTGCATGAGGCTTCTGGGTTCACGGCTCCTATTTCACTAGGTTTCTTCCTTTTTGAAATACACCGCAGCTGCTTCACAGATCTACTCAATCACCCAGTGACACATATTTGTACACACGCCATAAAGATTTTTTCTTTCTTGCTTAGCCAGCACGGGCAGGAAGTGATAAGTTCTGCTTTAGTTACAGAGAGAGATGCATGCTGTGGCAGGCATGCAGCTAGACACTCTTAGATAAAGGATGGTTACTTAAGGTCCTTATCTAAGATGCTCCCAGGAACTGCCATAATAAAAATAATAAATACCAGCAATAATAATTATTAACAGAATGCAAGGAGTCTGACCCTAATCCCATGCTGGGTTTATAATTTAATTATTTGCTTCCTTCTGAAACTGCTGAAAGTTAAATCAGAACCAGGGCCCAAATCTTTTGTCCCCCTTATTTGTAACTTAGCTACTCTGAAAGGCTGTATAGCTCCTCAGTGATGCTATTCAGACTAAAAAGCAGGTGAGATTTTTAGATCAAAGAAGCTTTTATCAAAGTCAATCACTTCAAATCCTTCTGTCTGAAGCGGTAGGCTGGAGAATTTTACAGGAACAGACTCCCTAATGTTTTTTTATGACACCATTTTCCAAACAGTAAAAATACTAAGAACAGTTTCTAACATGGTTTCCTGTTCCCATCGGTAAAAGCTTATAAATGAAAAAAATTAAAATGTCTGATTTTAAAAACACTGGGCTTTGATTAAGCTCAAGGGTTGGTCAAAGYGTTTATTTGAACATCACCCCTGAAATCTATTTTAAATTTTCCTGGAGACTGAGTTAAATGACTTCCTTAGTGCTGCGTTTATAGCATTGTTAATGGGCTTCTGTTTCCCTATTCTCTTTTAATGGAAAACAAGGCCAACAGAGGGAATCTCCATGCTTCCCCAAGGAAGAAGTGAACCTCTGGCCCATCACAGGGTGAGCCTCGGTGTCCCAGGGAGCTCGTCACATGTCTCGGGTTCTGCCTGAGGATCCAAGGGCATGCTGGACCACTGACAGGAACTGAGATGGGGAGTTCTGCCAAAAAACAATGACAAAACATGGCCACAGGAAAAATAATTAATAACCACAAGAGTGCTTGATGTAGGTATAAGACACATCTTAATGTTTGTCTATTTTTGACCAAGAAGAACTTGGGTTTATTTCATTGAGAAGTTTCCCTGTCTCCAGAGTCTGCGATCATGTCCTGGTTGCAGGTCACTGCTGACAGCGAAGAAGAATAGCCGGCCCTTTCATGAGAAAAAGAAAAGACAAGCAACAACCATCAGGAATTTAGCCAGTTTTTGTGTAGAAAAAAACCTTTCCATGAGATGGCAGTTAGGCATTAAATGGCTCTTCTAAAACCAGGATCAAAGGGATTAATGGTAAAACATACTCTACTTGTCACTTGTTTCCAAACCTGATTTCGCTAAAGACACTGTGAGCTTTGCCATGGATTTCAAGAAGATCAGAATTCAGCCCTCTGCTTCCTAGGTAGCCTTTAGAAGCGGCTTTTCTATAAAATAAAAACATGTATACATGCCAGTCCTTAATCTCTTTGAGCACAAAATGTATTTGTTTCATTGGCACGGCAAATTGCTGTAAAAACCATTTGGCAGCGTAACTTTTCTTGCAGAGCAGATAGAAAAGAAGTGCTGCTGGCTGTCAAATGTTAGCCCAAGCACGCACTTTTTATTTACAGACCCAGACAGTAAATCAAACTTCTTAGTACAACAAATCATGTCCTGCTCTTCAACTCCAGGGAAAGTTCATGAGCCTTCATTTGCTTCTTTTTTCCATTCCCAGTAACTACAAAGCTGTCTTAACATAAGACTATTTAAACTGTTTGAGAAACATCTTTTAACGAGAATGCCAAGTATTGCTTTGTCTGAAGTAGATCATATCAGAGTTTGCTCTTCTCCTGGGATGTACAGAAAAACTTGGAATCAACCCTGGAGAAAACCAGTCCTCTTTCATCAGGGGAGTGACCTGACATGTCACCACCACAGTTTCTGTGTTAGAAGCTGGAGCTATAGCGACAGCACGGGGGGATCACAAAGAGCTTTACTCTTTCAGGTCCTTCTCTTCTTACACAAATGGCTCATCGCAGGGAGCTCACAAAGGTAAAATTGCTAAAACCTTTTTAGAAGTCCTCTTTTGACTATCAACATTCGGCAGTTCGACCAAAAATTCTCCTACAAATTCAGATTTGCTTTGAAAACGTTTTGTGAAAAGGCTGCTATGATATTCTCCCAACAAAAATCCAAAACTTCTATTTTCTTCAAACTTCCTTTAAGTGTCATCTGAAGTTTTCATCCAGGCATCAGCCAGTTCTATCACCCAGGAAGCACAGCAGCCCTGTGCTTTTGGCTGGCGAGTGTACTTGGAAAACTATCCATTAAGCATCGGTGAAATCTAGGCAGTCGGTGCTCTCCTGAGACTTTGGATGGTTGTGTGAGAGAAAAACAGCCTAAAACCAAGTGTAATATCAAGCTGGTGGGCAGAAGGCTTCATACATACACTGAATTCCCMAAACTCCCAAATTTCTTTAGCAGCAACAACTTCTATTACTTGCCACAAGAAAAGTGTAAAGTGGGGAAACTTTGTTATATAAGAACGTGAATGTCTTATACCCACAGTCAGAGCCCCAGCCTCCAACTCTTGCACTGCTTCTCAAATCTTTTTGTCACATGTGACAAAAGACAGCAAACGGGTGGCTTTCCCCTACAGGGCACTGATCAGAGAGCATGATGACAGTCTGCATCACACGGCAGATCAAATAACTCTCTTCCAGCAGAGCATCAAGTACATTGGCAATTTTATATGCTGATTTTGTGGTGTCTTCTCTCTCAGTTTTGCTGTTCACACAGGACTTTGTGGAAGCAGATAATGTAATGACTCAATGTTGTTAGGCAACATCGTTGCCCTGATTTCTCATCAGTAGATGCTTAACACAGCAATTCATTTTTCACTGTCAAATCTCTCAACTCTTTTCTTCTTGCTTTGCTTTCCCTTCCCTTCTTGCCCATTTTCTTCCATTTCCCCTGGACTTCGGTACATCCTGAAAATGCACAGACATAAAGTTTTATGCACAAGTTCAGTGTCAGGAGGATTCTGGCTATGCCCAGACACTGAGAGCTTCATCAGCTTGAAAAAGTCTGAACTAACCTCAAAAGAACTAGTTTTTATCTACTGAGAGACTGAATTTTTAACTCAAAGCAAAAAAAAAAAAAAAAAGCTCAGATTCGCATGCAAAACCCTGAGCACACAAACCAACTAACATTTGTCCAAGCACTTCCTAAAACTCTCTAATGAGCACCACGTGCAGACAGCCAGATATTGGCACGCACAAGCAATGCATTCACGGACTTCATTGTCCATGAAGCTTTGCACTTAGACCTCGGGCTGCTATCCTAAAAATATTGGCCTCATATATGAGAGATCTGTTGTCTTCACGTGGCTATTACTTGCTATGAGTGATGGAGCAAATTCCTCGTATTTCTGTCACCATCTGTGCCTATGTACTTTAACAAAGGTAATTGAAATTTATCCTGAGCAACTTGATCTCCCTTGCTTTGTGTGTAATGCAGGATATCATTTTGGATGGCTTGAGAAATATTTTTTCTACCATACACGTGGAGCATGGATAAGGAAGAAAGGGAAAGGTAGCCTAACTAAATACTTTAAGTTGCTCTTAGAATAGAATATATCCTGGTAGAACAGCTGAGTACAGCCTGTGAAGGTGCTTTTTAGTAGTAGTAGTAGTAGTAGTAGTAGTAGTAGTAGTAATGATAATAATAAAACAACAACAACAACAATAATAAATAATAAATAAAGAATAATAAATAAAAATAAAAATAAAAGTGCTCAGTTTGTGAAAGCCAGGGAAAATAATATGACCCATCATTCTGGGTTCACAAAACACTTATATTGCATGCAACAGCCACACATGCTACATGTGACGCACTCTGTGGTCTGGAAATTAGGATCACAAGGTATGCTGGGAACCTGGAAGCAAAGGGGACTGCAGGGACTCCTCTCAGCTGGAGTCTCAGCCTTTGCCTCTGCTGAGCCTGCCACCACGCGTGCTATTAGCATTCATTATATGAGAGTGTTTTTGTGATGTGGGTGCATCTCCACCTGGAACGAGTTGAAAAAGCATAAAGCCCATCAAAGTGCTATCAGATGTTATTAACGTTGAGCCCACTAAAATCTGGACTACATCTGAACTACTGGCACACAGATGACAAGTCCTACATCCCATTAAGGATTTCCTGAGTCCTCAGACGTATTTCTTATGTAAAAGATGCTTCTGAATGGGTTGCCATTCTTTAAATGACAAAGCAGGGAATAAGAGGAATGTTTCTGATGGTTTCATTAATGGCTTTTCAGTCCAATCCCTGTATTGTCTTTCTGCCACTGTTTTATGTCTCAGAAGGCTTCCTTGCACAGACTTTTCTGCCCTCCCTGTGGCTGCTGATGGTGAGACCTGTGCTGGAGCCCAACAACCACGACTGATCTCCAAAGGGCTCTCTGACCGTGGGCTGGCTGCACAAACCCTCCCCAGGCCAGAAGGACCAACCCTCACCATATTTTCAGTACCTCTCAACCATCTCTTCACCATATTTATGTCTACACAGAAAATGGCTCCTTCCTCTACCGTTGCTGTCATTTTCTCCCTCTAACGCTTCTGCCCAAAGATTATTTTCCGCCCCTTCCATTCATTCCTCCATCCCTCCCTCTGTAATTCCCACACCAGGAATACCCTCTTCTCCTCTCCTAAGTGCTCGTGACAGCTGCCATCTTGGCCCAATCAGGAGTGATTGATCCAACATCCTTCAGCGCCAAGTGCATTTGATCTATAAAGCTCTCCAGCTGGGTCTGTAATAACTCATATCCTTTGTGGGTTACACATCAAGCAACTCTTTCCCCATCAGTCACGTCTTTCCTGATAGAAGAGTTCTTCTATGAAGCCCTTCACAGCTAATCTACCATCTCATGCAGCACGTGATGGAAAAAGTTATGAAAAGCAGTATTTTGTACTGCATTGATGCAAACAAAGCTGATCTCCGTGTCAATTTTGTTGAAAAAAAGCTTCTGGGGGCAGAGACTGTGAATTCTTCTAGGAGATTTAGACCATGATAAGAGCAGTCAACTCATAAATATTTATGCCTGAGGCTTACTAAATGAGCACTACCCACCACTTTATTTCATTTTCCTTAACTCTGTTGCTGTATTTACTGTATTCAGATCCTGCAATACAGACCAAACTGCTGCTATCACTGTCAGCGCAAGGCTGCTGCGTACTTCTCTGTCATCTGGGAAATTGTCTTCCAAATTTGATAGTAAGAAAATTAGGGCCAGATATTCCTGGTTGTGTGGGAGCAATGTTTCAGTGCACCTGAGAAAACATAAATACCTTTTTATCCCTGACATTTGGGTGTGTGTCCAGCTCTCCGCCCTCCTTTAGGTCCACAACACAAGACAAATGACCATGTTATATTTGCTGCAGGCTGGTTGTGTTGTGTTGCCTAAATCACATTTTTTTGTGATATGTTTTGCAGAATCAGAGTGTGCTGGTTTATCTACCTTGGACGCAAATGTGAAACTAAATGTCTCTTCAGAAATCAGATTTACTGAATATTTTGTTAGCTCTATAACAATCTGGTTTGATGCATTAGAGGCACTGAAATCAGGTCAGAACAAGACCGTGCAGACCAGTATTCTGTCTCTGAGAGATATCGGGTTGCAAAGGAAGGACACAAGGACAGGAAAGTCTGTGGAGATGCTTCCTCCTCATCTGCCAATTTGGGACTCAGTGATTATTGAGCCAGAAGTACTTTGTATTTAATTGTTTTTCAAGTTTTTCTTTCACGATTTTGTCCCATCTCCCATTGAGCTAATACGAACTTTTAATTGCCACATCCTCCCATGCCAAGGAGTATCTACAGCTTAATTATGTGTTCTATGAAGTACCGTTTTCTTTTCTTCTCTTTTCTTAAACCTGCCACATGCTAGTTTCATTTGGCAGCCCTAGCTTTCATAATGAAAGATGTTTAACAATCATTCCATCATTCTCTATTTTCCTCCTCCGTGCCCTCATAAAGTTACACATCTCTCCTTCAGTCTCTCACCTGTTTCCAGACTAGAGAGCTACTCTACATGCCTCATATGGAAGTTGTTCCCTATCTTTGCTCATCCTTTTCCTTGGCCTATAAACTTTTTCCAATTTTACATATCCTTTGGGAGCTGTGCATTGTATTCAAGAGGCAGGTGCACTGTCATTTTATAGAGGGTCATGGTGATGTGATTTGTTGTCTCTCCTATAAAATACATTTTTATCCCCCATAACTGAGGGGTTCTATATGAAGGAAAGATGTTTACTGCCATCCCTTGACCATAACTAGAATGATTTTGTGCGGAATCCTTACTGCAAGTCCAGCAAAATTCCCTGACTAAGTCCGTAAAGTAAATGTGAAGGTATCAAGGTATCAAGGTACCACGTCAATAAGAAATCTATAGGGGATTAATTCAGGATTAACCTCTGCATAAATGAGAGAAACTAGTCAAATGATATAAAGACCAGTTCTTACTAATGCTGGCAGTGTTAGGCGTATCACAAGGAAAAACCCTGAGGAGCAGGAAGTGCAGTTCTCTGATCCAAAGCCCATGAAATCATCTGAGTCTTTCCATTGATTTCCGAGAACTTTGGCACGGGTCCAAAGTTCTACACTGATTTTAATCCAAAGACATAAAATAAAGTAATATGAGAGTAGTCTGAACAGAGGGACATTGTATGTGAAGCCAAAGTCACGGCAAACATGAAAAAGTTAACCCGAGTTCCTTCCAGCTGCTGTATTCTTTATTGTTATTCTTATAAAGCACTTTTCTATATATCATCATTCATTATATATTTTGCATATCATCAGAGCTTAATCACAACTAATTCTTAATAAGGACTGAATACACATTACCATGTACATGGAGTGTAACAGAGATAAGATGCCATGTAAATATTTCAAAAATCTCAGCTTCAAATGGCAAATTTACTATGGAGAATAATGTATGTTCTATCATAACCAAGCATGCTTTAATACCTAGAGATGTYGTTCACATTCAGTGGGCATGCATATAATTTACAAGTTAAGAAGCRGTTAATTAAAGTCAGTGGCTTCTTTTATAAAGTGTGGTGGGTTTTTTTGACAGAAAAAATTATCTGTCATTGATAGCTCGATTCAGATTATGAATAATATAAGCAAAATCTTGAAGAAACAGCATTATTCACATATTAATGTGCTCCAGAAGTATATAACTACAGGATCCTCACCACATCCCAGCAAAACAGGTAAGCTTTTCTTTCTATGAGTTGGTCAAGGAACTCCCAGAAGTCAAACAGTCTGAGCAGAGTAAAACCTGGATTAGGAGTGAGGACTTCTGGGATCGGTGTCCCCAGACCATCATGCTTCTTTAACAGCAAAGAGATGGAGCTTCATTCCACGGCTGCCGTCACCTTCAGGTTTGCTGCGTGCCTTCCCCCAGGTGGCTATCTCAAGAGCAGAACTTGTCATAAGCACTTCTATAGCTGGACGCCATGAGACATGTATTGACTCTGGGCTGAGTACAGATATGATAAATCATGATGGAAAAAGAATGGTTTCAGCCCTGAACAGATGAACGATTTTCTGACCGATTTCTGGACAGGGGACAGAGAAAGAGGTGAAAATTTGGTGTCCTTCCTTTCATTTTAAAATTCCTCTGGCCTGCACAAAGGTGCAATGTTTGCAATACATGCAGTCATGACAGAAGAGGAGCTGGGGTCATACTTCTTCTCGCCAACTCTCTCTGATGATGAATCATATTGCAGTAGCATGCTGTCACAGTTCAGTACCGACAGTCACAACCAAGCTGTCCCTGGCTGCAGACAAGGTGGCAGGACGAGATGGTGATCTGGGCCTTGCTTGGACAAGTGCTGAAAGAAAATCCTAAATTGGCTTGCTGTGGGAGAGAGGACAGAAAGGCTGCGGAAAGTAAGAGCTTGTGATATTAGGGGGCACTGGCAGGGAGAGCCTTCTGCTTTTTCATCATGCATCATCTTCTTCTATTATTTAGGAGATGGGACCCTGTTGGAAAGTACTCCCTGGAGATGCCTTCAGCAAGTGTTGTCTGAGGTATTCAGCCATTTTACAGTAGATTCTCAGAGGAAATCAGAATAAAATATTTCTCCTGCCAGCTCAAGGCAGAAATGCACAGGAACAGTTTCATCTCATTGCAGTGGCCAATGCTTACAAGTGAAGGAGAAATGACTGCTCTTATTTTGGATATACCTTCTTTGATGGCATCTTTTTCTCCCCGCAAAATGAAATCACCTTTTTATACAAACCAATTAAGCGGTCTTGGCCCAGCTTAAAAGCAATGAAGACAATTTCCATGCCAATAATAATATAGAGGGAAAAAAACAAGAAAAACTTGGGATGTTCCAGTTGTGTATCTCCAAATCCAATAGTTGTCAAGGTGATAAAGCAGAAATAAAAGGCCTCCTGAAAATCCAACCTGGTTTCCCAGTTTGGAAGAATAGCAGCTGCACAGGAGATGTACACAAAGATAACCAGCACCATTAATAGAATGGGCACATCTAATTTTTCTAACTGTTTCCCTATTTTGTCAAAATTCTCGATTACTCTGGACATTGTCTTTCCCCTGGCTAGTTCAGGACATGAACTCCATCTCTCAATGCTTTTATTTCTTGCTGGTTTTGCGTGTTCATTTTCTCTGGCAATTAACATTTCAAAAATTTCAGCATTGCGATATTTGATTGGCTTCCTTTTAATACCTGGCTGACTTTTCAGCACTTCCATAATAGTCAAGGGCTCATTGATGACTACTTTAGACTGTGCTCTGGATTTCAGTTCATCCCCTTTGTTACATGTGGATCCAGAACAGAGTTTAGAGGCTAGAATTTTTGACTGTAATTTTCTGAATTCATTGTAAGACTTGGATAAGACAGTTGCAAGGATATCTCCCATGTCTGTCAGGACCAAGAACATCAGAGGGATGCCAAATAAAGCATACAACATACAGAGATATTTTCCAATCCGTGTCACAGGATAGGTATTACCATAACCTTGAACAAAAACAAAAAGAGGAAGAGAAGGGAAAGGGAGAAAGAGAGAACATTGTGATTTATTACATATTCACGTCCTCTGAGCATTTTACTGCTGTCAATTTTAAAAGTCAATTTTTAGTCCAGAGCACACTGTTCTTTTTGGCTTTGCTTTGAAGCTATTAAAATTTCTGAGTCTCAAATGCTGTTTACTAATGCAGGCATCCTACTGCTTCAAGCACTTGGAGGTTTGGAGTTTGCCAGTTCTGTTGAATTAACTCTTCCTACCTTATCTGCACCTTATCGGCTGTTTGACTTAACTGCCTGACAACAAGAGGCCATTTAGGGAGGAGAAACAAAAGGTTTGGGCCAGTCCAAGACCAGCTGAAGCTGAGTTTGAACAGTCACCTAAGACATCAGAGTCTGAGGTTCAAACCTCTGCTGTGACTTAGGCAGCATGCAAGGGTCTCCTATGTGGTCCAAGTGAGTATATTAACTCTCACAGTATTCCTTGTATAGGATAAGCTCTTTTTTAAGGTTCTGTTTTTCTGTTGCATTAAGATGCATACCCATGCTGGGATCTTGAGTATATCCTAATGCAGTGGAGAAACGTCTTTGCAATTTGATACAATGCTGTGGGACTATTTCCCATCCAGCTTTGATTCTGACAAATTTAGATAGTCAGTGTCTGTACTTGCCAGCATTTGAGAAAGATTAGCAAAGGGATAAAAGTAGCTTTAGGAATGAGCATGAGCAGTTGTATTTAGCAATGCAGAGGGAGCCAAAACCGGAGCAGATATTTCTATTTGATCTAGGTCCTCCTTTGAAATACGAAGTCAGAAGGGAAGATTTCAGAGGTGTGACTTAAAAATTGCCATGTGCTGTTAACCCAGAGAGGTGTGAACAACAGCAGCGTGGTTAATTATAGAGCCATAGATTTACAAAGCTGGGTTAGACATAAATAACAGGGCACCAATTGAAAAACGATATATGCATAATGAATTACCTCTTCCAGTGAAGAAAACATTACCCAACATAACACACAATAGTGGGAAGGATAAGGTTTGACTGAAAAATGGAGCTTTCTTTTTACTTTAATATAATAGTTTTGTGTACATGTCATATATGAGTACATGTTATAGTATGCACGTAATGATGCAGCTAATTAGTGTGTACCATCACTAGTTACTAAATTCTGACTTGCTTCTGTGACTCAGCTACATCTCTGCAATCTGTGTTTGCAGAACCCCGTGCAGACTCGTTGTCAATATTCAGGAGAAAAATTCAAGGGGATTTGGGTTTGGGGTTTGGTTGTTTTTTTTTTTTTTTAATTCCCTGGAAGAAATACATTAGAGAAAGCAGCAATAGCAATTGATTCTGCGGGGGTTACTTTACCTCTGAACTTACCCACAGTTGTGAATACTGTGCAGCAGAAAAAGAGAGACCCAAAGAAAGTCCATATATCTTTTGGATTGACAAACCAGTCTCGTTCAGCTGTGTTGAGCAGTGCATGGATTTTTTCCTTAAAAATCTCCTCATTTTCTGTCATGTTATCTGTTACAGTAACAACAGGAGATACGGTGAGTGTTTGCAGACCACCACTCAAGGAGCAGCCAGACTGTTATTCCAGTGAACTTTACTCCAGCTGAGGATTTGCTTGTACTCTTTTAGAAGATAAAAATATTCACCTCACCTTCCACTTCCCCCGCCCCYGAAAAAATCAGGTGGGTCCAGTGGCTTTGGTGAATAAAGCAACAAGGAACAAATAAACAAGTTATGCTCCAACAAAGTCAAAATATGACACAAAAACAAGCATAAAAAAGCAGGGCAGGAAGATTGAATATTCAGCTTCCAGTCTGAATGTCCTGTTTAATTTTGGACTCCCCAGGAGATTAGTCTTCTTTTGACCCAAAGACACTAGAAATGTGGGGTCATCCATACGTGACCAATATGAACCACTCGGGTGGCACTGCCCAGCACCCTGCTGTGAATCCTAGAGCCTGCACCCCTTRTTCCTCCTCCCCATGGCTGAGCTCTGCTTGAAAGGACATTACCTACAGGGATGCTTGCCCCAAACAGACCATCGTGTCAGCACTACTACCTGAGTGAAAGTCGGAGCCCATATACGAGCCCCGACACAGATCCAGGAGGAGTTCTACCCCTTCTCTTCCCCTCTATCCCCTCCACCAGCACCATCAGGTCCGGGGTGCAGCACTGCACCTGCCTCCATCCGAGCATCCCATCGCCAGAGGGCTGGTAGGGAAGCTCAGAGCTGGGAAGAGGGAGCTGGAAGAGACTTTCTGAGACAGAGGATTCAGCCCCCAGCAATCAGAGGGAAATACCATGGGAATCTCAGCTGCTTTTTAAAGACCTTAGGTAACTTGRGCAAAAGGGAGAACACAGGCATCTCAGGAAAAGTCTTTTCAGGCAGGAACACAGGGACCAGGGAAGCTTGCAGTCAGAAATCACAGCTAAGGAATACAAGCAAACTACAGCAGTCATTAGCTAGGCAGAGGGAACAATCCTGTTTGCAGGTTCACCTGTTAGTGTTTTGAAGAATGTCTTCAAAAACCAAACATCTCATTCAAAAAGCAAGAGAATGAGTAACTCCCTGTACAGTTAAGTCATTTTGAAATTCCAGTACATACCTGATAGATTTCTGGAGATGTACCACAGATTCTGCAGAAATTTTCTGTATTCTTCACTTAAATTGACCTTCCGGTTACCTTCGATGTGGGAAAACATGAGAGCCCCAAGAAAAGCATAGATCACAAGAGACAGGATGAAGCAGCCATGAGGAAACACTGCCCAAAATATTTTTTTACATGCCCTTTTACCTCGCAGAGGCTGTGATGTTGATGCCATCCTAAGCTCGCTTTTTTTTTTTTTTTTTTTAAATTTTGTGGAGAAGACACAGCTTTTAGAAACAAGGATGAGGATGTAAAAGCTTTTGCATCCCAGAAAAGCTTCTCCTGTGAAAACAAGGATTGTTCTGCCTCAGGCTTTCAGATCACATGTCCTTATAAGTGAAGATTGCACTACAGTCCCAATGGAAAAGGAGCACAACTAATCAAGCCTTGAAATATTTCTCAGTTGATGATATGCTACTCTATCCCTGAATTACTATTGATCAGCCAGCGCTGTAATGCACACAGATTACCAGCTTCTGTGGGTTTCCATTGGAGCCAACTCATGTTTAAAGTTTCTTGTTCTGAACTACAGTTTCCCATTGATACAGTAGAAACACTTCCAACTCCCAGGAGGGAAAATGCACACTGTAAGGGATGGAATTCTTTAAAGTTTTCTCTCAGAAATGAACAGGGAAATTTAAAATTAATCAAAAGAAGGGGTTGGCACTAATTGTTGTTGCCTCTGGGCAGACTGTAGAACAAATAATTTCTCTTTCAGATGGCTTAAAGAGTATCTCTCTATATACCATGTAATCTTTGTAGGGGGGTTCTTCTGAATTTTAAAGGATTTTTCTCAAAAAAGAGTCAATAATGTTTTGCCCAGTTCTCATTTGATTAAAATCTTCCTATTAATTGAAACTCCCACTGACCTTCCTAAGTAAGAACTGCAGGATCCAGTTCAAGGTTAGTGATCTTTGTAAACTATACCCAACTTTAAAAAGAAAACCTTTCTTTTCATCCATCACTCTAAAACACTTAAAGCAATGAGCGGTATCGCTGTCSTTTACAGTGTTAGTAGTGGTAGTAAGGGGAGTTGGACTTTACAGAAAGMGGTGTTAAATATTTCATCTCTAGGAATCTTTCATTAAAAATTGAAACAGCCTTGTTCAGCCGAGACCTACTGAGCTGTATACAAGCAACATGTCCATACTACAAAGAAATCCTACAGGTCAAACTCTTAGCAAATTGGATCACAAGATACTATATGCTCATCAATATGGAAGCCTCCACTATAGAAAAGAGGCTTTCAGGGCTAAGACAAAAATAAGCCTGTGTGCTTGCTACTTTTCTGGTTATCTGCCTCATTGACTCAGTCTTGCTTTTTGGCAACAGATTTATAAATCTTTTTATTGCAGTCAATCTCTTTTTTTTTTTTTCCCATTGACCTGAAACACAGGGTTGAAAACTGCTAATGTTCATAATTAATCACAAGCAACAGAACTTCCTTAGAGGTTGTACGTAGAGATAATGTACTTAGGTTTGATGTCCTTACCAGAGGAGCAAGGGACACAGAGAAGTCAAAGGGGCAGCTGGAAGAGCAAAGTGGCTGTAGGCAGTGGGATGCTCCATGCTGGAAGCACAACACTGGCTTCTCTTGGAGAGTTTTGTAGAGAGTGGGTACCAGTGTTATATAAATTGATAGAGTTTACTTGGGTTTCTAAAGAAGTCTTTACAAAGTCCCTCTCCAAAGGTTTTTAAGGGAATTAAACAGCTATGGTATAAGAGAGAAAGTCTTCACAGGAGGAAATTAATGGTTAATAGAGAGTAACAGAGAGCAGGAGTAAAAGGCAGAGGGAGATCACTGGTGGAGTTATGCATGGGTCTGTGCTGSAGCTCTGCTGTTCCACACGTTCATAAATGACCTGGAAAGAGGGTAAACAGGGAGATGGCAATGTTTGCTGATGGCATGAAGTTGAGAGCAGTGAGACTGAGGGCAGGTTGGAATTGTAGGAGGACCTGAGGACCTGAGGATGCCTAGCAATGAAATGGCAGATAAAAGCAACATAGATACGTGTAAAATGGGATAAACAACCTAACTTCACATACAAAATGATGGGCTCTGGGCTGACCGACACCACTCAGCAGCAAGGTCTCGGGGTACAGCGTAACAGTACCACAAACACATCAGCCCAACAACTGATTGTGGTGAAAAGGCAAAGCATATGTTGGGAATTATGAGTTAAAAATAGAGACTAAAACATTGGACATCTATATACTACTATACAAATGCATGGTTTGCACATACCTGGAGGAGTCAATGTGGTTCTGGTACCCTGCTCTCAGATAGCACATATTAAAACCGGGAAAATTTCAAACAGCAACAAGGATGACTGAAGGTATGGACAGCTTTCAGACAAGGAATGACTGAGTAGTGCCTTTGGCCAGGGAAAAGAAACAATAACTGAGGGAGTATATAACAGCAGTCTTCAAACTCATGGGTGGTCTGGAGAGAGCAGGTGAGGGATCAACTGTTTGTAGTCTCTTCTGGGACCAGAATTGGGGACCATCAAATGAAGCAAGTAGAAACCTGCTTCAAAACAAATAAAACGGGATGGTTTCTCATGTAGGTGGAAAATTCTTTGCCAAAGGATGTTGGGTTTACATACGTTAAAGAAGAGGATGGAGAGATGTTTAGAAGAACAGTCATTAGTACTGACTACAAACCACATGGGGTTCAATAACCCCCTGAACTGAAAACAGTTTGCAGCTGGAAAAGTGAATGTCTGAGGCACTATATTCTCATTTACATTCTTCTAAACAAGTTTTTTACTGCCCAGTATGGTAATTCTGGCACAATTTGTCCTGCAGATTTTTTCGTCTACATCTCAGATATAAAACTCTTTCCTCCAAAGTGCTTTAAAATCTTCTCAGCCTCCTCCTATACATGGTAGGACTGCAAAGTATTTAGCAATTCCCAGGAGCTTCTCAGCCATTTGCAACATCAGGCTCTGAGCTTGTGACAACGAGAAAATTTAATAAAAATATCCAGAAATGATTTTTACATTATTTGCTTAATCTAAACCATTTCCCACTATTGCTGTATTACATATTTGAACTYGGTTGCTTAAAAGCAAATCCCACTAACCACAAGTTATCCCAAATTGAGTTACTGGTACTTATATTGAGAGACATTTTTGCAATACGCATTTCCTATTCACGTTAATGGACAGCAAACCTGCACTTTTCCTAACTTCCATTTCTTTGATTAGGGCAAATGTGAGTGCTCCGAAGGTGCTGCTAGAAAGGAAAGTTTGTGACCACAGCTGCAAGGTTTAATTATTGCAGTACAAACATACATATGTTAGAATTCCTACTTTATCTGATGTTCCTGGATTACAAAGGTTAAACCAAGAAGGTTACTGTTTGGGCAGTGAGGTGTTTTTCAATAATCAGTACAACTCTTCCTGCATCAAGTCATCTACCATGTTGTCAAAGACCTGCTGTGTTTACTTCTCTTCTATGAAACACCGTTGGATTCAGCATACTGTACTGACAAATATTCAACAGTGTAACGCCTTCTCCTTTTTTGAACAAACCCAAAGTGACTTGAAGGATGGCAAGTGCCTTATAAAAAACATGGCAATGGACTAAATTGTTTGCTTTTATTGGCATTCGGCATTGATTCTGATAGGAACATTGTTTGATAAAGGACTAAGACCCCAGCCTGGCAGTACTTCATGACAAAAAACGTTCAGTTCAAGATTGGATGTTAACAAGGATCACAGAGGATTTGATCTATTGCTCTAGCGTATGCCCCCAGCAAGTATTTCCAGAATGCACTAATATACCTAAGCTCCCCAAGAAAATGAGTGTTTCTGCATAAAGGTGATATCAACACCAAGCAAAAAAACCCCACCCCAAAACAACAAAAAACAAGTAGCAGCAGTAGTTGTATTAAGAAAGCAATCTCAAGGCTGTGTAAACATTAGATTTGATCCCCAGACATAAAGACACCCCACTTGGTGAGGAAGGCTGGGGCGGTGTCAGTGAGGTTTCAGAACTAGTGTCCATGAGCACTTTCAAAGCACCCTCTCCACCTCCCACCCACCATGCTTACCCCTATCCCTCCCATCCCTTGGGCTCTTGACACCTGTCCCTGTGGGATTTCAGCCTACAGTGGAGCCCAGAATTGGTGCTGGCCCAATCCCAGCCCCAACACAGACACAGGACATTTGTGCAGAGCATATATATCCTGCCGGATGAGTGACACGTGCTTTTCAGGCACTCTGTAATTATTTTTCTCCTCCCTACTCCAACCATATTATCATAGAATAGTTTGGGTTGGAAGGGACCTTTAAAGGTCATCTAGTCCAACCCGCATCTTCCAACTCCACCCAACTTCCCCTGGAGTATGAGTTTCCCTGATACCTCCTGTTCTTCCCACTGTCCCCTTACACCTCACACTGCTGGGAAGGAGAGAAAAATGCACTAATTGGCTGCGTAGGGTCTATTGGATACCCCAGGGTAAAGTTCAGCTTCCTTTGTATCCATCTTGAAAAGTCTCAGCTTTCGCTTGAGTCAAGTGCTTGAGTTTATAACCTCTGGGAATATTTGAGAGCACTCAGGACTAGCATCCTGACACTGCATATAATGCTAAGTGGATTCAAAGATGTCCAGGACTCTCACCCTGAATAGGAGCATATCCTGTTTCATTCTTTGTTCACACCAAAGCCAAGCAAGTGGTCCCATCATTTTATTTACGAGAGGCACTGACTCTTCATATGCCCCAGGACCAGCCAAAGCTTGGGTGTTAGTCTCTGTTCCTCCTCTTTTTTTAGTCGCACAGCCAGAAAACACCTTTGATGGGAGGCTTTTTCACCTGGTGACTAAACAGCAGGACCAGACTTCATTCACTCACAAGCTAACCAGCCACTTATTCATCCCCTCTCCCCCACCCCCAAATCATTGCCTGGGTAGAAAGACTTCACTTGCCCCTCTTCTTTCACCCCTTCCCCAAACCTGAGCAACCAGCAATAGTCCAGAAGGAGCAGAGCTGCCCCCTCAGGCACGCRCCCCAGATGGGGGAAATATTACCCCTTCCTCCTTAGGGAACTTGTAACCTCAATGTCTTCTCTCTCCCAGAGCTTCATGTGCACCCAGGAGCGAGGGGTGCAAGCACGCGTGGAGGGTTTGGTTGCTGTAAAGCTCAGGCTTCCAACACAGCAGAGCTCTGTGGCAGGCGCTTCTCCCTCCTTCTGCTCATTCTGCTATCTGAACCATGTGCTAAGTGAGAATACATTTGGGACTGGGAGGGGAAGCTGCTCCTTGACAGACGACAGTCCTCCAGCCCCTTTCTAAAGGGCCACGGAGAAGTAAAATCAAACGCTGACAGATGCAGTGCAACAATTCTTAATCAGCGTGGGGAAGGCTTTGCAAGCAAAGCCCGGCCACTGTCACCTCACAGCAATGTGTACGTTGCTCATTTATTTGCGTGACTCCTTTGAATGCCGTGATAACGCTTCAGGGTGTTATAACAAATGGAAAGGTTAATATCGCAATGAGTCACCAGTGTAAGACCCTGCCGCAAATGAGAAACGGTACAGGAGCCCTGGGTTTCCAGATAAGCAAAGGGGATTACTGAGGTTCAGCTACATGTCTTATGCCAAAGTCTTTACTGAGTTAATGTAGTGAACGTAATGCTAGTATAGTGGAGACTATCTCAGCCCAGTAGTTTCATTTTAAGGCAAAGGAGCTCCCTGTGGAGAGATCGGAAAACTGCTTCTTTGGAATTTAATTAACATTAGAGCATGTGAGATTATATGCTGCATAAAAGCTAAGCATCATGATTCATGTCAACAAAGCAATTTTACACTATTTGAACTGGCAAAAAACCCTTAGATTCAAGATGACAAGTCTACTTTGCTCTATAAAAAAATGATGTTCATTCTTTATTATTATTAATGTGGCACCATATGTATATAAGCAGTTTAAAAAAGGGGAATCTAAAACCTCAAATACAGGGACAAGCTTTTAGCTGTAAATATCCACCGGCATGCATCTGCGACTGTCTCTGTGAGTGGCATAGACCCACTCAATCCTCAGCATGCAAAATACTAATGAAAAAACACCTACTGATCTTATTTCCAATGTCATATACACGTTCAGTTAAACAGAACACAGATAAGCAGTCATCCTTTGCAGGCTGTAGTATTGGCCAAATATTACTGATAACATTGGGGTCAAACCTGTATTTGGAACAGCTCTGAGGTCATTAAGGGCTATTAATCCCCAAAGTACACTGCTTACAGTATTTTCTACCCTCAGCCATCCACAGCACTTTATAAACCACAGGCAGGAGTCTGTAGGATGCCAACAATCAGACACCTCTTTCTGCTGCCCATCACTGGCAATCGGACTGGACATGGATTAATGTCAGTAGCTCAGAGTTTCTTGAACATCAGGCTAAATTTTCCATCACTTATTTTCATCCCAATTTTCCTAATGACACTCTAAGTAATTTCTCTTCCCCTTTTGTGTCAAGTACTCTTACAATAGTTTTGACTCCATTATCCGACCACTCATTAGTCTTTGTGGATTCAAGGGGTGGAAGATACTTTCACAGATGGGTGTGCCTTGGGACATCATCGAGTTGACACTTGTCTTCAAATTTTTTTCAGTTCTGCTGATTTCCTTTAGCTCTGAGCAGGCATACATGAACTTTTCAAACCCTGTCCCACCCATTTCAGCTAATACACCATTAATTAGCTTACCCTTTGTAATGCTGGCCCTTTAAATGTTTTTAGTAGTCATGGGAATAGCTCTTAAGTGCTTTTTAGTGATTCAGTAAACAACATTTTGCCACCTTAGTGGGGAACACTCTTTCAGGCTCTAGACCTGTCAAGTGTAGCTTCACATGTTTAATTAGTGTAAGCCACAATTCCTTGGTGATGTGATCCTGCCTGGGTTGATGAGTAAGACTGCATTATGAAAGTGCCTTCTGTAAAATGTTTTGGGTTAGAAAGGAATACATGCAAAATTGCCCATCTTTTCTGAGGAATTTCTTGTAAAAATTGTGTGTGGAATGAAGTCTCTTCTTCCACTCTTCTCAACAAAAAAGAAAAATCTTGTAGCACTTCTGAATGAGTCATCTGGGCCACAGGCCCCATGTGTAATAAACCTGGCAGATTCACGAAGACCACATTGCACCCAGGGACCGCGGGCTCTTCCCGAGACTGCCTGGCACCCAGGCTGCCCATCACCAGCGACACTCGCTACTGTTGCCTGACGCTCAGGCTGCATGCAAAAAGCCATCTAAATGGCATTGACCTTCTCCACGGTCACTTGGGAATTTGAGATACATGGGTAGAGCAGCTCAACTGCAGGATGGATATAAATTCAGGGAGGGTTATTGCTTGAATCCCGCCGGGCAGCAAAAGCCAGCTGGTTGTATCATATTCTAAGAGGTGGGGCTTTAGGGTAGAGCAATAGCTAGTGCAAGCTTTGACTGGAAAGTGGGGGATTTATCTTTTATCTAAACTAAAAGACATGAGAAACACATCAGGAAGGAAAGCTTGAGCAATTGAGAGAAACATTTGTATAGGTGTTGTACCAGAGATTTCAGATGAACCCTGAAGGTGCTGCACACAAAGGGGGAGGAGGAGGCAGGACTGGAGGTGACCGCATGTCCCCATGCAGCAATGCGTGTGGCAGTGCTGGTCATGAGGAGAAGCACAGCCTCCTGAATCCTACAGCACCGGACACCTTTGCTCTGCCACTGCCCTCCTCATGCTACAAACGAGAAGGGGGTATGGAGCACAACAGACATATTTCACCCAAGGGGTATGTCCAAGTCCAGGAGTCTGGCTGGAAAACAAATGCCCCACACACAACAGAGCCACCAGCAGTTCTCAGCACAGAGCGAGATGAAGGCTCTTGGCAGGCTGCCTTGTGGACGCTGCTGCCTTCTCATTTTTTCAGGCTAACTGCTGATGAAAGGACAACTGCAGTGATAGCCGTTCTCGTGCTGCCCTCTTATGCGCTCTTCAAGAGGTTATTGCTCAGCTGCTTATCTCTACGCAAAGGTACAATGGCATCAGCTCACTTTAGCTGTTGGGTATCACATCGTGCCTGCCAAGATTTCTCAGTCTGTATGCCAGGACTTTCTTCCAGATTACAGTAGACCTCTCCCTGTGGAGGCATACAAATATGCACCGAATTTCAGTAGTATGCAGAACTGAGTCTGTTCTCCCTGGATCACCATATCCATATCCTTAAGGAGAGGTCAAAGGGATCCTTTCCCCCACTCAGCCCCTTTCCTTCCTGAAAGTTACTGGTGCTCAGAAGACCCTGAGAGAAGCAATATCTGGTCACAATGCTGAATAATTTGTTAGAAGACCACCCCCAGCAGCTGGCTGAAATGCTTGCCCCAAAACAGACCCCCATCACATTACACCTGCAGCCATCACCATCTCTGGCTGATGAACCACATCTTAAATAGCTCAGAGGCGCAGTACACAGCAAGAGCACAAAGCCCATCATCTCATTGCAGCACGCCATGGGTCCCAGTTGCATGCAGAGCTTGGAAACACAGCGTAACTGCTTCAGTAAACGCTGCCAGACTAGGGCTCTCAATAAAATATTGCTGACGTAACTGTATTGGCAAGATGTGTCCAAACCAAAATTCATGCTCTTTGCCAGCAAAACCAGTGCTGTAGAACTCAACAAGCCAACAGATTGGCTTCAGTACCATTAGTCAGGGTAATGTGTAATTATGCTTTCAGTAAATCTTGCTGGCATGTACCACACCACCACTAAAGGCCACTTCTGAAATAACTGTCCTGCAAAAGCTGTGGATCCACAGACTACTGCGCTGTGGACAACAGCTAGGTCTAACGAGAGCATATTGCTCGAGGAGGGGAGCTGGCACTAGGTAACTGGGAGATGTTAACACCTGCCCCCTCTGTGGCATTGGTTATCCCTCAGTGGGGCACACATGGGAACTGCGTTCCCTGATCCCACTGCTTCTGGTGTGGGGTTGCAGAAAGCCACAGCTGCTTCTCTCCCAAAGCCTAGCTCCTTGCTGGATATCACGCACAGGAAAAGGTGGAGAGCTGTGATCCTTGCTTTTTGCCAGAATATTTAGTTTAAAGTGCTCATATTTAAATTATTTTTGGCCAYCTAAGCAAATATTTCTTGAGAAAGAAGCCATTCACACTGCCTCAGAGCTCGCATCTCACTACTTGTGCTCTTGAGAGAGAGAATCCTCTGTAGGGATTTTCTTGGAGCATTTCTGTCTCATCCATCTCTTTTTCTATAAACAGCTGCAGTAAATGCTGTACTTTAGGGTCAGATACATTTCTTACTCAGAGTTTCTAGCTAATCTTCATGTGCTTTACCTGTTGATGAGCAGTTACTGTCTAGCTCCTCAATTTAGCAGTTGTTCATGGTGCATGTACCAAAATGTATCAGTTGAACTATGGGCTAGTCTTTACTATGTAGAAAAAACCTTAAATTTAATTACAATTGCCCTGTTTGTTACAAGTCATTGAGATATTGATATAGATTGAGATAGATGTAATATCTTATCAACAACCTGGAGAGAGTCTAATGGAGGTCTGCTAAGATGTTTAGGTGTCTGGAGCATATGACAAATCAAGATTCCCTGAAGAAACCAGGGGGGTTTAGTGCAGAGAAAAGAAGTTTTATGGGTGAACTAATTGCTGCCTTTAACCATTTGAAGAGGATTACAGAGAACATTGAGTCAAACTTTTCTCAGAGGTGTACAGAAAAAGGACAAGAGGCAATGACAAGGAAAAAGCCAATTAGATACAAGAGGAAAAAAAATCACAAGGTCAGTGGTTACAGACCAGAAGAGAGGCCCAGAGAGGCTGTAAAATCTCAGTCCTTGGAGACCTTTAACATTCAGCTGGATAGGGCCATGAGAAGCCTGATCTATCTTTGCAGTTAGGACTAGAGACCTCCAGAGAGCCCTTCCAACCTAAATTCTTCTATAATTCTATGTATTCTAGCACCATGGTATGTTTTGTTTCTTGTTCAGGTACAACTATTAGAAAACAGCCATCTCTAAGAAATTAATCAGTTATTAGATCAAATCTTCCACAGCACGGTGGCTGCAAAGCCTGCAGGGTTGTAGGAGTTGTTCTTTAAAACTCCAGCAAGAAGATGGGTTGAAAAGGTCAGAGAGACTCTAGCGGGAACCCTGAAATCTGGGGCCAAACAAGAAGGATCTGTATTTTTTTCTGAACATGCCTCCTGCAGCTGCAAGCATTTGTGATGGGGCACTTGGCAGTTGGGGTGGCTGCGCAGAAGCGGGAAACATAAGAAGGGAGCATCACAACCCACGTTCAGAGCCCAAAAGCATAGAAGGGACCTCTGCGCCCTCACCCTTAGCTCTGCATGGCCTGGGCCCTCGTTTCACAGATGGGGCAGGGGGGCAGTCCTGGCTCCATGCACCAGGGCCACCGTTGGGCAACATCAAGTGGCACTGGACACCAGGGCGGCACCGGTGACCACGGAGGCCAGGACCTCCAGACACCTATTTTTCTTTTGTTTGCATATTTGTTTCATGTAAAAAGTGATTTGACCCAAACCACATTTTTCTCTTATTTTACCCATAAATTCATACTTCTATTAACCACCCAGCTGTAGGTGATATCTCTTGGCTAACCCTCCTTTGCTAACAAACCTTGAAGGCAGAGAAGCATCACTGGACACATTGAGGCTTGCAGTACTCTGAGTGCCAGTGACTGCCATCGGTGTGCCCCATCCAGAGGACAGGGGAGGACAGGATCACCCCTGTCCCTGCACCCCTCTGCCCATGGAGGGAACTCTTGTCATGGCCCGGCTGCCTGCTCACAGCAACGGTCAAAAAAAGCCAACCCATGCTGGGCATGCATCATGGCAGCACTGAGCACCATCACAGAGCATGTGCCTCCTTTCCTCTGCTCTCATTTCCCTACCCAAGCAGGGTACATCAGGTGTGTGGCTGCTCCACCTGAATCTCACACTGCATCTGGATGGGAGGAGAAGATCCTCCTCCATAGCCCTCACCTCCAGCTGCTCGCTCCCAGATGCTGGAGCCCGGACCCTGGATCCTACTGTTCAATCCAAGCTTCTGCAACACAGCAAACCCGACCTCGGGACTGCTGATACCTGAGCTGCTCAAAACCATCTTTCATCCAGAGGGGACTAGATCCTCTCCTAAGTGCTTAGATGGTACACAGTAATTTCTGGTGTGTTACCTGCTGATGTGGTTCTCTGAATACTGCTCTCAGGTGAATAACTGATTTCTTTACATTTACTGATTCCTCTACCAGTTGCCCTGGGTAGGAACTAGAGAGCTGCCAGGGCTTGCTACAGGTCAATGTTTTTAAAAATATTTCCAAACTGAATGAGGGATTTGCTATAATGTGCACAATGTTGCAGGCTGGATGAGGCATCTTAAAACCAGGAGCTTTGGACGTAACTGAGGTTTGTTTCCAAATGCACAAGAAGAGGGTTGCCAAAGGACAGAGAGGCCCTCCTTCCTGAAATTTCGTTCCAGTACAGAGAACCTCTCTCCTTCCTCACGGTCGGATGTTTACGTAAGTAAAAGTAAATTATCTTGGGAAGTGCCCTTTATAGTTTTGGACCTTTTTCACCCTTCTGAAATGATCATAATTTTTGTTCATTAATTGGAGACTGAGGTTGTTTGCAGTCCAACACTAATAGCAGAAATATGCCATTTATACCAATTAAGCATTCAACTTAATGCTTTTATATAGCTGATTTGTAGCAGAATTTGGTCAGACTCTGCTTTCATTTAAACTCGTGTAACCCAGTTTAATGGATATGAAAGCAGAATTAGCTTTTTTTCTTTAATAAGTCATTGCAGATATTCTAGCTGTAGACTCATCACTCAAACCATACTCCTGTCTCCTGCTTGGCTTCCCTCTTACTTCCCCTGTCCCAGAACTTGCTGCTCTCTGCTGTCTTGTAGGAGAAACGTGCAACACATACCACATGCAATATTACAGAGGGAAGTCCCAGCCCAGGGCAGAATTATACTCTATTTTAAAGACATGTTTAAGATGGCTAAGTTGAGTACTCAAAAGTATAAAGGCTGTGTTAAGGCTGTAACCTGGACACATCCCCTTACGCATTTGCATGGAGTTAATGTCTTTAATTTACATGAAGTCATCCTATATCTTCATCAGGACCATAGCCTCAGTCAGTACACAAAATGGGTACAGTTCACTTAGTGAACATCTATGCCATATTTATTTTACCCTCAGGTCTATTTATCAAACGCAAGTTCTGCAGCAGATATATGATACAGAGAGTTTAAGCTGTGAGCACGCTTCTAGAAAAAACACAGTCTGCTTCTCCTTGGGGATACCTCTGGCCACCTTCTTTTCCTGGGGCCATGCAATTCCTCCCATCACTATAAGACACCCCTGAAGGAAGGTTCAGGGGGACCAGGTTGAGGCTGTGGTCACCACCAAGTGGCCCTCAGAAAAGACGTCAGTCAGGAACAGGACATCTGAATTGTTCATGCAACAGCAAACCGCTCCCAGCCAAACTCTCTCCCAGAGCAACTCCGAGGCATGCACAGATTCAGCTGAGCATGTGCGCTACATGACACATACCCAGGATATTCATACAAGCAAGCACTGACCCTGCTAAGAATGAATAACTTGACTGTATGRCCCTACTGTGCTGGGGAAAGTTTCTGTGCAGCAAAACCTGATTGAACTTCCCTATCGCAAGCAACAGAAAGCAGGTTCTTATGAACAGCAAGTGTAAGGTGGCCTTGCAAGGAGTTGTAAGGATAGGACATGTAACAGGCTGAGCCACTGAGACTGCAGTGCACATCCGTCTGCCTTAAGAGGAAGCCTGTAGCTTTCTGAAGAAAAAAAAACAGTTTAAGATGCTCTCACCTCTACATGTGTATTCCCACTTTGCTCGGGTTACAGCAGATTTCTGCAAACAGTTGCACTGGATCCCAGAAGGGGGTGAATTGTGGTGTAGCCAGAGCAC
The DNA here is from genome assembly GCA_035582835.1 of Phoebastria nigripes. Classification (NCBI taxonomy): domain Eukaryota; kingdom Metazoa; phylum Chordata; class Aves; order Procellariiformes; family Diomedeidae; genus Phoebastria; species Phoebastria nigripes. The sequence goes on along the minus strand of JAYKAV010001964.1, from coordinate 782,198 downwards.
TGGATTCACAGCCAAAAAAAACCTGTGTGGAGACGCACCTTGGCAACAAATATCTCTGTTTGCAGAACCCTATTGCAAAGTGGTTCCTAAATAGCACGTCTGCTAGTGCTGTCAGCCCTGCCCAAAGTGGCATGAGAACAGCTACAGTAGGGCAGGAGCAAGATCCACCGAGCCCGGTGTCTCCCTCCCGCCTCTGTTTCCATCAGCAGTTGCTTAGGAAAGGGTACGAGAACAGGGCAAGCGTGGAGTGATATTTTCCCAGAACAGTATTTTAGCCTCAAGCAATTTGCAGTTCATGGACTTCCTGAGCCAAAGATGGTATCTCTGTGACAAGGAAATCATTTCAAGTATTTCCAAGCCCTTGAAAGAAACAGTTCATCGAGAGGAGGCATCTGCTGGGAAAACCTGCCTCCGGGTCGGGGTTGGCTCATGTGCGTTTTATCCACCTTCAAAATTGGTTTCCAGGAGAGATTCTTGGAGTTTGCAAAGGAAACAGCACGTCAGCCAAGGCAACAGCTCCTGGCAGCAGGAGGCAGGGAAGTGGGATACCTGCTCCGGCCCCCGGCCCGGGAGCGGCCCCGGGAGCGGCCCCGGGCAGGGGCCGGGCGGAGGCGGCTGCTGCCGCACCCGGCGCCGGGGGGAAGAGCTGGTCCTAAATACCCGCGAGTTGCCGCAAGAGGGGGCTCAAAGCCCACGGGCCGGGAGCCCGGCCGGGTGTGGGGACCCGCCGCCCCTCCGGGCGCAGAGCAGCAACGGGTCCTCTCCGGCCGCAACCCCCGGAGGATGCTGCGCATCCCCCCCCCGCCTCGCCGAGAGTTTGGATAGCCCAGAATGATCATCTACTCTAAACAGCGAGTTTGGGGAGAGTTAGGAAGCCAGGCTGGCGTGAGGACGAGCCAGCATCTTTGCAGGGAAGTTTTGGCAGCTGACACCCATCTCGCTCAGCCTCTGTAGCACGCCTTTGCATGCAGACACATGTTCAACGATTGTGACTTTATGTAAAACTCCTTCTTTGGAAAGCAAGTCAGTAAATGCAGCAGGGACGTTAGTAGTGGGACCCTACAAATTTGCCAGTGAATTCCTGGCACCAAAACCACACAAACATACACACAGTCATGTGTAACCTCCCCTTACGCGTTGCCTTATGGATTAATATTTAAAGATCTGACAATGCTGGGTCAGTTGACCAGATGCATGTTCTGAGGGACTTGATCTTCAGCTGCTGTGAACTGTAGCAAGAGGACAACACAGACAGCAGCCCGAAATGGTTATCAGGTACACTGAAGGCACTGTGCCATGTGTGTGCTTGCCATTGCTTTCCTGGGCACCTTGACTCCTTTTTGAGAGCTCTTGTTTGCAGCATAATACCAAAAGAGCAGCCCCTGGTTTTGCAGGCAAGGGAGAGAAAGCAAGAAAGGAAATCTCCAGAGAAATTACATTTTGCAAGTGTAACTATGGCAAATACTTGCTGGCTCTCCTCCTAGCCAGCCTGCAGACATCCAGCTAGTTTGAGGAGTGTCATTTTAACCATAAAAAACAAGAACCTGAGATAACATTAATCTCTCCCTTGAATTTCACCTGGATCTCGCTCACTCCTGTCTGATCTCTAGGCTAGTACGAGATGAAAGCGGGACAGAGACATCATGATAGCCTACAAGCTCTACCTCCCCTGGCCTAGCTTAAGAGCAACTGCTCTCACATCCTCCTCGCCAGCTYTCCCCGCCATCCCACAGGACGTTCCCCCAAGCTGCGTCCCTGTCACGCAGAGCTGTGCAGGCCCTGCGTTAATGCCGGTGATGGAGAGCCTGTCCGCTTCTCCTGCTTCCGTTTCAGCAGGGAAAGGAGCTGGCAGCTGCTGTAACACACTGCTATGGTATGTCTTGCCCAGGTACCCCTGACAGTGAAACCCAGGGCATCTTTGAGGAGGAGGATTTCAGTTCTGCACATGCAACGATGATGAGCTCTACAAGGCACCTAAATCGGACCATGGCTGTCTCCCAAAGGACACGTGAGAACTGGTGCAATCCTGGCTGCGCCAGGCGGCAGGAGCTAAACAGATTCAGCTGGTCCTTTCAAACTCCCATGCCCCCAACTAAAATGCAAGCTCCCAGGCCTGTTTGAAAACTATAGGATGTCCCAGGTACTTGCTGGGATAAGCAACACACCTTAATTTCTTCAGAAACACCCTCAACATGGAATTGGCTTTCTTCACGAGTTGATTTTTACATGTCTTTCAGCCAGCTCAGCAGGCTGAGGGCACGTACCAGCACCCAGGGACAGCGCAGGTGTTTCTGACACACTTGAAGGACTCAGAGCCCTACCAATGGGTGACATTCATCCTGATACCATGTCTGGGTTAGTCACCTCTGGCTAATAGGATACACATAGACTTTCACCTTGAAGTCTCTTTAAACACCTCCCAATATCATTACTTTCATGACAATCTCCAAGCACTTCAAGAAGCCAAATATGAATCAGTGCACGTAAAGAAATCAAGTTACAACTTTAGAATAGACTGGAGTGTATATACTTTCTGTCAAGGGTTTCACTAAAGATTAGCTAATCACATCGTCTCAGCTGAATTTTTGACTTGGGGTTATCCCTGCCAATCACCTTCTGGCCAGGCCAGACCCTGTTCCAGATTATTCCTGTCCTGTGGAAATAAACCTATGGGAAATGAAAGCTAATAGTGCAGAGTTTATTTTCAGACAGAAGTAATACCTCCAGAACTACTCTTTGGATCTTGACATGAGTTTTAAAATAGGATTCTCAACCTGTTGTAAGTAAAATGGGAAAATATATCTATCATTGTGGCAGAAAGCATGGAGGAGGAAAACATTTTCTAAGAAGCACTTTCCTTTCTGTAGTCCCTCCCCTTGCTCAGGGGTCAGAGCTGCTTGTACTCCCTTTCCCCTGAGCCACTATTTCATTCACTTAAAAGAGACCCCAGATGCACTCGGGAAACCCCAAATGTCCCAGATGGCAGAACGGCAGCATCTCTGTTGGGAAGCAGGACTGCCTTCTTCCAGCTTGGCCAATGGCTGGAAAGAGGTCCTGCCTCAAGCCAGGTGGGTAATCTCTTTCAACATGTCTTAGCAAGCAAAATGAGAGGCAAAGTCTCCTTTTAATATCTGGGACTGGAAACTGGCCTGAGCTGCAATGTTCAGTGGTCAGTCCATGGCAGGAGCTTTGCCAGGGGTCTGCTTTGTGCCCACGTCCTGCCAGAGGCATTTGGGATACCAACACATCTCAGGGACTGTATCCATTTCAGCACACGTGTGTTGAAACCCTGTGTTGAATCCTACTCTGTGTGTTGAAACCCTTAGATTAATTTTTTGTTTAATTACCCACCTGGTACTAAATACTTTGAATATAATGTGAGGGGAATCTGGTTTACACAGGTCTTTTTCCCCCCCTTCATCAATTCTGCTGAGTGTCACTCCTGGCTCAGATGGACTTTAGAAATAAATGCAAAGACTGAATCTAATAGTCATGGATGCATCTCTCGGGGTTGCCTGTAACATATTTGCCAGCCTTAAAGTATTTTCAAAATTCTATAAAAGATAACATTTTCTTGCATTTTTTTTTCCAATAACCATGCTAATTGGTTGTCCCGGTTGTGCAGATTGTGCTGGGGCAGGAGGTGTTCTGATTATTCCCTTTGTTTATGGTATTAGACTTAGACTATTGTTGATCTTATTGTTCTTATTTGTAACATGTTTGCCTCACTAGGACAGTAATTGTGTCAAGCAAGTTGGAGTCCAATCTGCAGAGCTGAATGTTCAGAACTGCAAAAGAAAGGCTCCAATTTTTCAAGCAGCGGGTGTATTACTCCTCCACTTGGATTATTAAATTCTAATTATAGCCTGTTGATCCAGTTACAATGTTGTTTGTAAATCTAAATACAGTTCTCTAAAGCCTGCGCTGGTATGCATTTTATTTCTTAACCTGTTGATGCTTGGTAAAAAAATACCAGTTTGCCTAATGGAGCAGGTGGAGATTAGCTTGCTCCCGATCAAGCTCTCTTTTCCTGGACTGTATTCCTTTGGGTATGTTTAGGAATGAGCGCTTAACAGCATGGATAACACCAAGAACAACCATGACCGATGCATTTCACATAATGCCTTGGTACCTGCAGACTCACCAGAGCTGGGGTCAGGAAGAAATTTTCCCTTGGGTAAGACTGGCAAGGACTCAYGGGCTTTTTGGGTGGAGGGGAAAGGCAGTTGGGTTTGGTTTCTCTGCTCTTCGGGCAGATACCCAAGTTCTTCTGGGAATGGCACCTTAACAATTCCCTCTTACACTGGCAATTCCTTTAGTCCCTTCTCTTCTTTTCCTGAAATGTTTTCTGTGTTTTGGCCTCTTTTACAAGAGAGTTCTGGTTCGTCACCCCATGTGAGAAGGTGTTTTGTAGGGYGCATTGTGTGTGCAGTAGGGTTGGTTGAATCCACATACAGTGACTTCATATAAACTAAGTATCAACGAGGCAGTCATCTGTGATGGCTGTGATGAAACTCTGTGCCCTTCCAAGCCCTTTTCTTTCCTCTGTCTTTATGAATGTTAAATGCAAGGAAAGCAGAGATGCCTGAGCCAAGTGGTGTGAGCAGCAGCAGCTCCCAGGAACTGCTGCGTTCCGGATGGCTGAAAGCCTCTGCAGCCCTGTGCTGTTACTGCACCTGCAGCATCCTCCCTCACCTATAAGAGTAGAGGTGTTCACAGTAAGAAATTACTGTGGTGGATGATTGCCTGAATCCATAAACCATGCTCCCATCACAACCTTATTCTTTCTTCCAAGCCTTCTTTTAAGCTCCAGCACACTTGTGTGCTCAGACTGCTCACAAACACCCAGCACGGGCTTTTAGCCAGGTTTCACATGCACTCGGTGAGGCAGCCCACGGTGGCTTAACTGCTGGGCATGGAAATCACCGGGCACACGCTCAGGATTGTCACTAAACCCCGGAGGGCTCCTCCTGGAGCCAGGCATAGCTCCAGGCAATGAAGCATCACAGTATGTCACGATAGTGGGAAGGGCTGGGAAGGGTTGTGGATGTTTTCAGAGGTGTGGGGGGGGAATTAGCCCAATTCCTCCTTTCATCCTTGTCACTCAGAATCCACCAGGGAAGGAAGGAAGGGAGCTGCCCCTCCTGGTAGGGAGTAAAGTGAAGGTCTCAGACAGATTTTCYGCCAAGGTCCGTGCCCAGGAGAGCTCTGACAGGGACTTGGGATACAGATGTCCAAGCAACGGGCAGCCACAGCAGGTACCATCCTTCCCCATTGATCCTTTCCCATGGGCCCAAGAAGGGAAGTCACTGGGGCCCGGGGGGTAAAGCCTGCCTTCTCCCCTCCAAATAGCATCTGAGCTTGCAGGCTTGGCCTGGGCAAATGTGGAGCAAGGAGGATAAGGACTGGAAGACACCAGGACATCCCAGCCACTGGGATGGGGATGGGGCGGGGGGCAGGGGGGAAAGTTTTTTGGAGGGCTGAACTCTCCCACACACACATATCAACACTGAGATGTGCAAGGCAGGGTGGTGCTCCCTCCTGGGAGGAAAACTGCTCTTTCCCTGCAAAGCCTGGTGGATGGGCTGGGGGGGCACAGCCAACGAGCCGTGGGAAAGGCCTGACCGTGGCTGTGCTTGCATCTCTGTGTCCTCTTCGGTGGGGATGAGAGGGTTCTGTCTCCTCCAAGCTGTCACTGAATCTCACCAGTGCCCCCATGAAGGTATGAAGGAAACTTTCCACTTCTCAGATGGCTGTGACTTTAACAGGGGCAAAACTATCGAGCCTAGGGTCTATGCCAGAGAAACGCCGAGCCTGGCTGGAGGAGGGTGAGGGGGCTGCTTCTGCTACAAGGACTGAGGCAGGAAATCCACCCCTCCAGTCGGGGCAGAGAGCAGGGTAGTACCCTAATTGCTGGGGTGAGGACTGGCTGGGGCAAAAAGGCTCTGCTTTACCCAAGGGACCAACTGCTGGATCCCCGGGCTCCGTGATCTTCATCCCTCCTTGAAAAGCCTCCTTCCCCACCCCCGTGCACATTTAATGGGGAGAAAGAGGCTCTTCCTGCGTTTAGGCGTTCCCAGCAGCTAGAGACCTGCAGATGCCGACCTGGGAGGTGAGGGAAGGACCCTCGCTCTGCCCCAAGGAGAGGCACTTGTGCGGCTAAAATAAAAACCCACCGCCATGCCCGAGCAARCAGATTTCAAAGGATCCCTGAAAGCCAGAGGGAACGGATGTAAGCCCGGGGGATGCCGTACTGCCGCTTGCCGCCCCCCGCTCCCCGCTGCTGCGGCTGGGGAGGGAGAAGGTGCCGGTGCCGTCCCCAGTCCGCAGCCGCCGCCGAGGGGCCCATCGCCAGCCCCGTGGCGGCGGCGGCGGCAGCGCCGGGCGCTGCCCCTCCGCTGGCCCCGGGCGAGCGGCCAACGCCGGGGGCGAGCAGGGCTCGGAGGGACGTCGAGGGAAGCAGGGAGGGTGAGAGCAGGTAGTAGCAGGAAGACTGTCACCCCTGCGGCGGGGGTGATGGAGTCGTGTGAACGGGAACCGAGGAAGGTGCCGGCTCCGCAGCTCTCGCCCGGCGTCCCCGCGGAGCCGGGGCGCATTGGACGGGGCCGCTGCCTGGTCTAAGCACACACCGAGGGGGAGACCCCTGAGCCGCCGGCCAGCCCCGCTCGCCCCGGCGCGGGGCAGAGTGGCTCCAGCCCTTCGGGGTGCTCGGTGCCCGGGCGGCTGCCCCCTGCCACGGCGGTGGTGCGGCTCCGGGACCCAGCTGGCCCCTCGCAAGGGCCGGGGTTCCCCAGTTTGGGTCCCCTACTTTGAGTTTTCCAGCTCTGAGGGCTGGGAAAGGGCGCAAGGGTGGGTTTGCTGCCTCTTGGCGTTGCAGCTGGTTTTACCGAGGGATGTCCGAGGAGAGGTGCAGAGCCGCAGGCGGCCCTGGCGACACCGGCACCGCGGGATGCTCCCCCCGCGCAGCGAGCGCATCCGCGGCCCGGCCCCAACGTGTGCCCGGCCGGGCCCGCAAAACCGAGGGATGCCTGCCCGAGCCTGGGGAGAAAATAAAGAAAATAAATCAAAGCCAAACACCCCTCTTGGCCGTGCACCCTCGCCCGTCAGCCGCTGGCTGGGAAGCGGCGGCTCCGCCGCCGGCAGCGCGGCGAAGAGGGAAAGGCAGCGACGTGCCAGGTCCTGCGTGGGGGGCTGATGTGGATATCCGCTCGCAGGTCCTCTCGTTGTAACGACTGCCTGCCCGTGGAAAGAGTCACAAAGCCGGGCTTAGGGAGAGGCTGCGGTCCAGCGCCTCTCGGGAGCGGAATTAACGCTTTAATCTGGGTTTCCAAACCACCCGTAAAATAACAAATAAGGTCGGCGAAGCTCCGGTCTGAGATCCTGGAAACAAAAGGGTTTCCAGGCATCAGCCGGGGCTGGGAACCGGCCGGCCCAGTCGCAGGGGAAGCGCCCGGTCTGSGTGGCTGCGCTCCCGCCCGGCAGCGGGGCATCCCCGCCGCGCCCCGCCGCCAGCCACCGCGGCCCTCGGGGCCGGCACGATCGATCTCTTAAATCGGCACAAATAAAATATCTGCAATATCTGATGGTGCGATTTGCTTTGCTGCATTTGAGCTTTCCTTCCTTTACCCGAAAGATACTCGGTTTTYCGTTCGGTTATCCCCTGCCGCGCTCCCTGTGCTGCTGTGGTGCCCATAGACCGTCGACGACAGAGAAGAAAAGAATTTTATGGACAAAATGGGGGGAAAAAAATTCAGCGGTTTTTTGCTTTTCAGAAACAAGCCCTGACACCGGCTGTGCAAAAAGGCAAAAGCAAATCTCGCAAAATCGCCTCTCAGTGAAGGTAAAATTCGACCGTCCGCTACGGGGAGATTTTAAAGCAACTAGTGACCTGTCAAATGYCTCAGTTTACTAAAAAAAAATCCTTCCGTTAAATTGTTCTAAGCTGTTTAATATCAAAGTGGGTTTTTARATGCGAGGCAATACTTTCAAAGAACAGACTACCGTCACCTAAAGCGATTTTAGTTGTGCTTCCACGTGCGAGGCACATTATTGAGTCAATAAAATGTTTTGTGGAGGTTCGCAAATCTCTCCAAAATTGTGTTTATTCAAGATAAATTAATTCGTTTCGGATGTCAAAGAGCATGTTAAAGCAGTATTTCTCGTTTTCTGTATTTGCCTCCTTTCCCGCACTATTTTCTTTTTTTCTTCTTTTCCTGTGGTAAAAAACATGCTTTTTACTCTTACTCTATAACGGGATAAAGGAAAAATTACGAACTCAGTCTGACGTTTTTCTTTTCTTTCCTAGTTTCCCCTCAGCTGAACAAAACTCAAGCCCACGCTTTTTCCAAGATGCTGTGAGTTGCGCTGCTCACTGTCCTCGGCTGCTTCTGGCCGCGCCGCGGCTGCGGGCGAGCCCGGCCGGGGAGAGGCATGAGCCCATCACCGCGTGTGCAGGGGGCTCGCAGCCCTAATCTCGCTCCATCGTGGGAGGTGGCACGCACGGAAAAAGAAAAAAAGTGGGTTTTGTATCCCCATTGTGTCTGTGTCCTGAATGGAAACGGCTCCCCGCCCGCCCCGGGAGCATGTGGGCCGGGGGAGGCGGGCGGGGGGGCTTGGCCTGGTGCCTCCCGGCTGCCCCCGGAACCGGCGGGCGGAGGACGCGCCCGGGGACCGGGGACGGGGGACCGGGGACCGGGGACTGGGGCCAGGAAATCCCGGCAGCGGCTTACCCTCCGCCCGCGCTGGGGCCGGCGGGACCCGCGGTTCCCCCTTCAGAGGGGCAAGAGCACGGAGCGTTCCCCCGTTCGCAGTGGGAAGGGAGGAACACGCGTGGGGTGATCGCGCGTGGGCCGGGACGGATGTTCTGAGCAGAGTGGATGGAGCGCGCGTGGGGTGGGACGCGCGTGGGAACGGGAAGCACAGGATGGGTGGGGAGCGCGTGGGGGCGGAGCGCGCGTGGGCGGGCGTTCGGGGAGGGAGGGCCCTTCGGGGAGGGCCCGGAGGTGCCCGCCCCGCCCCCGCGCAGCGGCCGCTCCGCGGTCCCCGGGACGGATCCCGGGGGATCCCGCCGTCGGGGTGGGCTTCCCCGGGCCGGGGCCTCCTCCCGGGCCGCGCTCCGGAGCGAGCCTCCGGGCGAGGCTTCCCCGGCAGGACGCGGCCGGAGGAGGAGCTGCCCAGCGTCCGTGCGGGGCCACGGCCGGTCCCGCGTGGGAGGGAGGGTCCCGCAGAGTATCGCCTTCCCCTGCCTGCTCCCCGCCAAGTGCGCGGTCCGGGGAGGTGGGCGAACGGGGCTGCTGTCGGTGGGGCCGGGCTCGGCTCCCTCCCGCCGCCCGCAGCCTCCTCGACCCGGCCGCGCGGGCCCGGAGCCGGCCAAGGCACCGCACAGGCGGCTGTGCCAGCCGGGGCTCCGGTGCCGTCTGTCCCTGCGCCCACCCAYCCGTCCTGGCAGGTAAATCGCCGCCCTGGCGAAGGCGTCTCGGAGGGTCCCGGGGCCTGGGCGCCTCGGGGAGCCGGGAGCAGGGCGGGAGGGGAAGCTGCCCGGGCCGCCGGAGCGGCTCCCCGGGTAAGGGCGGGGGGAGGCCCCGGCCGTTCCCCCTTTCCCACCCCGCGCTGGGATGGGGGGGTCGCTACCTGCCCCGAGAGCAGCCTGGGAGGCAGCGGCGTTAGGTCGGGCGTCGGCATCGCCCACATTTCAGAAGAGCTTTTTGTTTGCTTCCCCCCCCTTCTTTTTTTTTTTTTTTTTTTTTTCCCAATAAACCCGTTTGTTTTTTTTTCCTGGCGCTAATTTACCACAGTTTAAAATAAAGCTAGAAACACTCAGCATCAAACACCGCTTTCCCAATAAACCACTTTCTTAAAATAACCCCGCAATCTTTGGCTGGTGCCTGATGCAGCAGGATGCAGGGAGAGGAAGAAATGTTTCTGCCATGCAGGGCAGGGAGCACCGGAATGAGGGTGCAGCCACAGGGGAGGGTAAACAGGAGGGGTTTATGTGGCAGATACTTGAAAGTATGAAAGTATTATCTTAAAAAAAGAAGTTATCTGAAAGCACTACCTCTTCCCGCCTTCCCAAGACTGTTAGTAATCTTTTTTCCATCCATGATCTATTTAACATACCGATCCGACACTGTTTTTTGGGTTAGATGGCCCTTGCTCTGACCCATGGTCCAGCTGTGCTATGCTAGTTGCAGCATCCTACTTATACTGTGTGAGTTAGGGTTCTCCAGGACGGCGCTGAATAACCAAACCGAGCCCTGCCAATTCCGTTTTCCCCACCGAAGAGGAGGTGATGTTTTTGTGTAGTTAATTCTAAAATGCTTGGCAGCTTGCCCATCAAACCGTGAGCATAGAAAAAATGCAAACAAATTTAATAGTCCCTGGACAGTGCAACTAATCCATTCTAAACTGGTAATGGGTATCGATGTCAACAGGTATGCAGTGAGAGCCAAATACTCTGCACTCAATGGAAGACACTTTCCTCCTGAATGAGGATTATGTGCAAAATGTAACTTGGCAGAAGGATCCAAATTAAATTCATGCTTCAGTTAATTCAGATTAATTTTCCTGATTGCCCTTGCACACCAGACAACCAAATCCCTGTTTATATCTGCTCCTTTTCTTTTAAACAGTTGATATAAATCTCTTCTCCTGGGGAGTGTTGCAAGATGCATACATTAAAGATTGTGATTCACTCAGGTGCTAATTAGAGTTATATAAATACCCGAGATGGATTTTTATATCACTGTTATTACTACAAACATTATTTTGAGATATTGGATCCACTATATGACTGTGTTTCCAGTGTTTTTTCACTAATATGCTGCAAGCAACATTCCAACTAATCACCTTAATGGAAATTAGAGAGGAAAATGGTCTATTAGGCTATCTAATCTGTCCTCACTCAGTAGTATTTTCTTACATTTTTCAGCCTAGCTTTAAATTTAAAAACAATCCATGAGAATTACTCCGCAGTCTTGAGAGGTTGTTATACCACCAGATAGCTCATAAAAGAGAGAATATTAAAAAAAAAGGGTTACTAGAAAGTGTTTTCTGATGGTCAACTGTATTTTCTTTTTTCAGGTTTTATTTTATCCCATAGCTTTAAGTCACACATCCCTCTGACAACTTAAGTATGTGTTCTCTCTTCTTCATCTGTACACCTGTCACCATGACCCTGCAATGTTTTTAATGTCTTTTTTTTCCCCTACAGAAGGTTAATAAAAGAGTGCAGGTTCAGCTTGGGCCTCATTCCAGACAGGAACTTGACTACTTAATTATGTCCAAATTCTTGCTCTTTTTTTTCCCCCATTTGGCACATTGATGGCAAGAAGCATAATCTTTCTTGCAGGTTTTTTCACTGAAGTGATAGAAGAAGTTGGAATTTTTTTTTATTTGGCCCCAATCTGCATTCACTGCTGTTTTCTCTATGAAACATTTACGCAGGGCTGGTACCCCACAGAGAACAAACGTATGGTATGGCAGCATATGGGGGCTTTCTGTGTCAGGGTAGAGCATTTTATGTCACGGTCTCAATGTAATTTTACCCTCTGACTAAGGGTATGGTCCCCCTTACCTTCTCCTCGGCAGAACTCCTGACGTAGGGATCTCCTATCCCTGTCTCCAACCTCACCATAACCCCCCTGCACTTGTCCCTCCGGCACAGCCCCACTCTGTGCAGCTGATACAACAGAGACACAGAGGACTGTAACTGGGAGAAACCAGCCATTTTCTGGTGGTTGTTTTGCTCCGTCTGCTTCATCATGTAGATTCTTAATGCTACAGCTGGCACCACTGGGAGAAGCAGCCACAGCATGATGATGTGCAGGGGTGGGGTGGAGAAACTGCTTAACCAGGCTCTGCCACCAAAATGATGTCACCACGCTGCAGCGCATCTTTCTGTCATCATGTAAAACCGCTTACGTCATACGTTGGTGTGATACAGCCTGGCCTATCGCTTTTGTTGGTGGTCAGAAGACTACATGGATTTAGACACAAAACAAGCATGTCTCCTCCTGGCCTGCTCGCCCCCATAAACTGCGCTCCGATCAGATGACGTGCAATTCCCTCCCCTAGACTAAACCAAATACAGTCTGGTAATTGCCTGAGAAACAATAAAACATACATGAGACAAAGCATTCATTTACACCACTTTATTTCTATAACAATGAGAGAAGCCAGAATGGACCATTGTTAAAGATCACTATTTCCTGCGCTGTAATAAATGTCTCATCTTCCCTGATGCTTGTTTATTTTATAAATGTCTCTGCTTTGGTTTTCATATTTAGCTGCCAGCAGGACACCATTATCCCCTGACAGCATTCTGTTCCTTCTCCATTGTCATTACCGCTGAAGCGATGTTATATTGCTGTGCTTGGCCTAGAGGGTAGGGCTTTCTTATCCTGTATTTCCCACTGCTTTTCCAACGTAGACGCCCAACGAGGCACAGAGCAGAGGTGGCAATGCTTAAAAAGCAATGTTTTCATGAAGTATTAACAATTCTGGTTTTTACTTTAAAAAACCCCAACACCAACAACTGCTCTTTATTATCATGATTTCAAGCACCACTGGGAAGGAATTAAGTTGAAGTGCACAGGCTGCACCTGCAACGCAGTCCTGAGGCCCGCGGTCCCCCAGGCAGCAGTGGCACATGGGGACTGTGGGAGGTGATGGAGAGGCGGGAGGCAGCACTGCTGCCCTGCTTGTGGGGACCACACTGGCGTGGCAGAGTCCCCACTGCCTGCAGTGGACTGGGAAGAAGTGAAAACATACAAAGACTCTGGGACACAAGTGCTGTTTCCATTTTTTTTCTCAAGTGCAGGGGTGTGTCTGTCAAGGGCAGGGGTAGGATCCCAACCCCGGTGCCTGTGCACCTTCCAAGGGGATGCACAGTGCTGACCTTGCCGAGTCCGCACATCCGAATAGACCTGAGTGTGGTGTAGCATGGCAAGATGAGCGGTGCAGGGCCTGAGGCAAAGCTCCTTGAAGTCAATGAGAGCATTTCCATTGATTTCAAGGACTTTGGATTAGACTCTTAAACATCCACAAATGAAAGATACTGTACTAGAGCCAACTGTTATTTTTTAGGGCCATATTGCCCTGCTGCCCATCTGTTTTGTTGATCTCAGAGCATCACCAGCAAAACAGCAAAACCAACAGCAGATGATCTGTCAAAGTCCTGTTATGTACCACACCGCTTCTCCTTTCAAGTGCTGAAATCTAATAATCCACCTAACTCTCCTGCCCTTCAGACGTGCACACTGCATTCCCTTTAACATGGCTATGTCTCTCTCCTTTTTTTTTAAACAAAATTCCCACGCGGAAGTATCAAGGTTTTCCTACAGCTCTATTTCATTTAAAAAATAATTGGATCGTTATTCTCTTTAAAACCAAACTTGAACAGTAAGTAATTTCTAGAGATGTGTCAAGTGGCTCAGCATAAAAGTTAATCTTGATCTATTGGTTTGTTAGGTATGTTTACATCCAACCAGTTAGCTCTCCTTAAACAAAAGTGATTTAAAGCCCTTTCTGGAGAGCATGAAAACTATTCCCCTAGCACTTACATCCTCAGGGCCATAATCCTACAAAAGCAGGCTTATCTTTAAGCATATGAGTAGTCCTGTCAAAGTCAATGGGTCTCCAGATGTGTTTAAAGATAAACACATACTTAAGTGCTTTGCTGTATTGGAACTCTTTGAATGTTTTATTTGCATTTCATTTCAATAGTAGACTTTAAATTTTGTATCTAGCAGAAGAGGATTCTTGCTGGATGTTATATTAAAATACTATTTTAAAAGAGGGTGGAAGGGGAAATCCCAACATCTAACAAATATTTTTTAATGATTCACATCAGTTATTTCAAATGTTATTAGTCTATATTGTTTGACTTGTTTTACTTGAGGCTTCAGGACAGAAGTGCTGCAAACATGGAACTGAGCAGCAAAGCCCTGCAAGGCTGCACTCCAGCACTGCTCTAAGTTCAATATCCCACTTCAGGGAAGTCATTTCACCTGCCCATGCTCCACCTCACCTCTGCAAAAATGAAGACCATAAACATTTCCTTTACCTCGCTGCAGTTGCCTAGTAAATGCTTGGACGGGGATTTGATAATAGAAAATGCCAAAAGCTGCTTCTATGGAAAAAATGAAGCTCAAAGAGATTATTGATTGCAAATCTATTTGGGGAAGATGATACATTTCTCTGAGTTTTCCGCATGCCCTAGGGATCAAATTAATCAAACAGCAACTTTGTGAAAACATTTCTTAGCGTTTCTGAGAATGAGCCCTGCTATCCTGGATGACTGAGCTGCAGATGAAGGTGCAGCAGCAAAATCATCTCAGTGAATTAAACTAAGCAAGCTGAGCTTTCTAACACAGTGCAATGCGAGGGAGATGTTTGAGACGATCGTCTGTATGGCCCTTTCTATGAAATGCTTTTGGGTTGAACTGTTTTGTCTGGACACTTCATCTGCTCTAAAAACTCCTTTGGCAGGGTCTGTGCTGCCTGCTGTGCATGGCCCACCTGCCCTGCTGCAGGCAGGATTTCAAACATAGCTAAAAAGCACCCTCCGAAGCAAAAGTGTTAGCACCCAGGCGTGCAGAGCCGCAAGAAAGTGTCTAGGACGCAGCGGGGTGGAAAGCCAGCAGGGAGATGCAGCACATACCATGTTTCCAGATCCTCCGGAGACTTCTTCCTAGAGGAAGAGACAGCCTTTGGGCTCATCTATATTTCAGCTGCTTCAGAGACTGCAGCTCATGTAGACCATGTAGCTCATGTAGATGCAGGTAGTCAGATACAGCAAACTCAGCACCGCTATGGTTTTTCCCTGCAGCTCCCAAGGCCTCTGATCCCAGGCTGAGCAGGGTGCTGTGTCTGCCATGCTGCTGGCAGGACTGGAGCTGCCTGGAAGCGGGCTCACGTCCCGCTGCACAAGCTGCAGGCATGGAAATGGCTGCAATGCAAGCACGTCCCTTTTATTCCTGTCAGATTGCAGGCAACTGGATGGATCCCATTAAAAAGGAAGCGGATGGGAGGGAGGTACACAAAGGTTAGAAACATAATGAAATGAAAAGAAATCCAGATGTGGCATTCATTTGCCTGAAAGGACCATTGCCTGCGCCTTCCCACGCAGCGGCACAACAACTGACACTCCATCTGATAAGGAAACAGCTATCACATCGAGCAGCCTCCCCGCAACATAGTACATGGCCGTTCATTGCACTCAGGCTTGCAGCCTAACTCAATAGSAACCTGCCGATAAGACATTATCAACAAATTTGGGCAAGTGGGTGATGCTCTTCCCTAACTGGAAGGACTGTACAGGGACAAACGGGACCGCACGGCTCTGCGCTGCCGATCTCTCTCTGCCTCCTGCTCTTCCCCCCAGCCAGTGCCGGCAGGATGCTGCGGTGGCCCGTTCTGTGGGTGGCTGCATTGTGCAGCACCTCCCCAACGCATTTCATGTCTCGAGATGACACAAGCAGGTGGACTCATAAGATAACAGGGAGAAAATATGTTCCGTGTAAATGGACACTGACCTGTGGTGCTTAGTTCAAGGCTAAGCAGTGGCCTGTATTTGGCAGGAGGAGGACTGAGGGGGTTACTCTGGCCTGAAGTTCTACAACATCTTTATATTTTTGCCCAGCTGACATTAAGCTCTTTTCAGTAGCTCATCTTTCCATTCCCCTTCGCCATGTCTGTTCTGTCAGGAAACTTGCTGGCTGCTTTATTGCCTTGAAGGTCCAGCTTTTTCTGCTGTTCTCTTCACRTTTGTACAGTCATTTGTCCTTTTCCATCTGAATCAGAGCACCACTCCAAACGACTCAGTGAAGTACAGTCTATTATCCCTTTTCTCCGCAAAGCGGTTTTGACTCTTCATATGTAATGCTCTATATAAAAATAAAACACATTGTGCTGTCTTAATAGCATAATTCTTAAACAGTTATGGCCTCATTCTCCTTCATTCAAAGCACATAATTCCTATTGACAGTAGTAGGAGTGCTGCCAACACAATGGTGAATTAGTTCCCATGATAAAAAGAGACAGACATGGAAAGGTCCAATTCTGCTCTTCATTAGGAGGAAATGAAGGTGTAACAGACAAAAAGATAAAACTAAGACAAAAAATTGCATGGAACAGCTTCATACTAACCAGGCAGTAGGCTGCTAACTGAGCAGTCATTGGCGTTGACCTTAATCTGGCAGGAGTTTAAATCAAGAACAGTTTTAATAACATCAGTAGCACCGTCTCTCCGTGGAAGAGCTTAGAATCGGTCCTCAGAGCTGTGCATCCTCCTGAACTGGAAAAGGTTGCTATGGCTGGACCTCTGCTTCTCTGACCTGGTACGTGGGGATCTGAGTAAGTGTTTCAAGAACATGCCCTTTGAAATCATGCCAAACATTTGTCCTTCACAGCTAGACATCACGTGGATGTTGTAAGTGCCATATTAAAAGGCAGGGAGTGGGTAGCATCATTTCTACACCTTAGAACTCAACAATGGGGCCTTAGCAATTTTTCAGCTTCCCTACTGAATAACCCCTCTGTTTCCTGAATATTTTTTTTCTTTTCTTGGTGGATGGTCTTAGAGTTAGAGCACTGCCCTGAGGATCTCATTCAGTCCCTCTGGCACCACTGGGAAAACATAGCATTCTCTGTGCTGCTTTTTTTCCACCTACAAAATAAAAGAAAATATTTTCTTCCCTCTATAAAAATAAAATAAACCGTATTTCTTCTCTTATCCAATTAGTCTTGTTCAGGCTGTAAATGTCTTAAAGCATACTCAGTCTTTTTGCACAGCCTCTAATCCGTAGGGAGCACAGATATGGGGATTGTAAATATCATTAATATAACTTCATTTTTCTTGTATTATTGGGTGGTAGAAACACCCCAGCAAAAGAAATAGTCAAACAATATCCTAGGAATATCCCAGTCTTTAGAAACATACTATTATTTGAGATTTGTATCTCTCCGTTATATAAATTAATAAGCAAAACAATAACAATGTATAAACCCCTTTACAWCCATTAATAGGAAACTAAGTGATATGGTAAAAAGACTACTATTGCCATATTTCTGCCCAAATTATTTCTTCATGACAGTACAATTACTATGGGCCCAGCACTACTCCTTGCACGCAAAAGTGAATGTTAGAATTCAGCTGGCACGGATCTGGACTCCAGGATGTCTTATTCTCTTAAGTAGACTATTTCCTTCTAGGAACTTGAAAACATAATAAATCATCCTTCTTTTGCGCCCAGAGGTGCCTTCTACCTTAAAGGTGCTCAAGGTGTTTGGTTTCCAAATTTTGTAGATCCCTTTGTCAAAGGAATCTGCTGGAGTCCACCAGTACAAAAGATCTCTTCTTCTTCTTGCTCTTCTCATCCTTGTCCTTGCCTGTGCTCTGCAGAAACACAAAGCACAGTCCCAAAGCATTTGCCAGTGCTCCAGACTTCAACAGACTTGGCTTTACGGAACATCACATGCTGAGCTGTCCTCCACATTTTGGGTAATGTGCCAGCAGAAGATGGCTTGTTCCCCCGGCCTCACAGTATGTTAGATATGCCTTGTACCTTGCTGCCTCCAAAGTCCCAACCTTGCACAAAACTAGTGGCGAAGTGTCCATTTGCTTGGTAGAAGCATATTTTGGAGCCAATAATCTTTACGCCTTTGCCTTTCCTACTAATGCTGAAGCTCAAGCTAAAATATGCTTTCCCACGGAAGGGACACCTAAGACAAAAGGGTTTCACTAAATGCTTTCCCACCTCCCCTATGATGTGGTTATGCCAAATGGCTTGTCTCTTCCAGTGATCACACTCTTACTTTTTTTTTTACCAGAGGCACAAGTTACGCAGTAATAAGTATTAACGTTAGCTGCTGTCTGAAATGTACTACTATAGTATTTTCCTACCCAATGCCATCAGTCTTTCTGATATATTACAGGATATTCTACTCCTGATACTTCAAGGAAGAACAAACTAAACCCCAAAACGATGCGCTTCTGCTTCTGGATCACTCCTTCGTGTGATCAGTGTCCAGCCCGGGGTGTAAGATTCAATCATGCTGATCGCTGTTTTCAACCTTGTGTAATGAGGTAATCCTAACAACGTCCAATTCACTTTAAAATCAAGCCAAGGTATTTGCCTCAGTAAGCTCCTGCAACGGCAACTCCCAGAGGTGATGAGACATGTGCCTGGGCATTTACTTTTCATTCTAAATTTGCTGCTTTTTAATTTAACCTGATGTTTGTTCTCATGTGATAAAATAAAAAGGAAGTCCAATGCTATGTGCTTGAGAATTTTGACTTCCACAATCAGCTCCACTTTCATCTTCTCCTTCCCAGCAAATTAATTCTAGACTTTGCCATCTCTCATGTATTAATCCTAGCAGCTCTGTAATTATTTTTATTCTAATTTCTTGAACATCTTCGGACTCTGCTATATACCTCATGAGAGAAGAGGATAAAAAGAATGAACACAGAGTTAATGTGGATTTATGGCATAATCCTGTGTTATCCTGATGTTTTTTTGGCATTCTGCTCTATCTCTATTTAATAAATCCAAATAATCTTTTTATTTTTTTAAGCTGCTGCTATAGATTGAGGTAAATCAGACACTGATGACTCCTGGTGCAGGTTCTTTTTCCTCAGAGATTCCTGGAAATTCAGGGCTTTTCAACTTATTCGAGCTGTACAGCTAATCACAGATGATTTGCATTACCTTGCATTTAGCTACGTTCAGAGTTGTCTGCCATCGTGATGCTCAGCCTCCCAGTGTGTTTAAATCCATCAGGTAAAGTATTCACCATAAAGTGAAGTCACCCTAGACCGACCCACAATCTCTGACAGGTTTTAACAAACCAAACTGCACTGTTTTGTTGCCTACCTTTTCCATCATTTTCCCTGACAAAGTGTTAGGAAGTATATTGAACCATTACTTCGGGTGTCCATCTGAAATACTATTATATTTCAGGTAACAAAATCCTGCCAGTATTCAAGCTACACATTCAGTCCAAAAACTTCCTGTAAATGTGGCCACATTTCTCTTTATGGTATGAGTTAACCTTCAAGACCTATAGCTCAAGAATTTCCTATTTAGCCTCTTGTTTGTTGGATGTAACCAAAGCACCCAGGTAGACAAACYTTTCCAAAACAGATTTGATTTTGTTTATGGTTTGTACTTGTGGTTTCCGTTGACATTTCCCATTTTTACATGGGAGAAGTACTTGATAATAAGGTAAAACCAGCAATAAAAAAATCAAAAGATATCATTTCAAGAAGATTTTCACCAAGTCTACTGGCTACCATACTACACCAGCCTTGGGATGATGGCAGAGTTTATCTCACTCCAGACTGAAGGGACGGCGTTATTCTAGTTACTAGATGGTACCTAAGGAATAGACTCAGCTCAGCAAGACTGTCCCGTACAGCCTTCTCCTGGCTCCTTGAGACCATGATTATGAGTATTTGAGACATGCTTTGTGTCCAGTCTGATCTGACTTGAGCTTCAAAATGAAAGAATGGAATTGTTTTAACTCAAAATCTGACTTTTTTTTTTTGCTTTTGATGCAGTCTCTTGATGCAACGTTAAAACTCCAAGTATTGAAAAGAGTACAGATCACATCTACTACCCTGAACACGTCACCTTTGCAAACTTCCCCTCTTGTGCTGTTTAAGCCTTCAAGCTTGCTTGTATTKACCATGGGAATGAATAGGATTGCAAGAGCTTTAGCACCAATAGCTCATGGGCTAACAGCTTTT
Organism: Phoebastria nigripes; assembly: GCA_035582835.1. Taxonomy (NCBI): domain Eukaryota; kingdom Metazoa; phylum Chordata; class Aves; order Procellariiformes; family Diomedeidae; genus Phoebastria; species Phoebastria nigripes. The sequence continues at coordinate 762,448 of JAYKAV010001964.1, read as the reverse complement.
GAGGTGGTAAATACTCACGAGTGCTCAAGCAAAGTTGGTAAAGCTAATACCCCTGGCAGGAGAGGGTGAAATGAAGGCAGAGGGAGTTTGAGTGTTCAGGTGCTGGTGGTTACGGAGGGAGTCAGTGACACAGCTCAGGCTGAAACCAAAGGCTCTCAATCTGCTGTCAGAGAACAAACAGTATTTCCTCTTAATTCACAGTTTTCCCTCATGAAAAGAATCATGTCTCACCATTGTTCAGATGGCTCGCATATGCCATGCGCATGATACAGGCAATGAAGCTCTGTATTAATCTACTGTCCAGATTGATAACTGTAAGGGGCAGCTCATAATGACCACAACGTGATTAATCATGATACACATGTGATACCCATGCTCATTATTACTGGCCTCCAGAACAGCACTGCTGAGTCCTGGCAATACACTCAGTTTAGTATCTGGAAGAGACAATACTGCAATTACTGGCAAAGTATGCAGGAAAATTAAGAAGCAGCTAGTTCTGTATTCTGCATCAGGCTAGTAAGCAGGAGTATAACAAAGCTTGGGAACTTAACAGCTACAAGGAATAACATATATTATCTTGAGCTGATACTTTGTTTTAAATAGATGTCTGGATATGCTCATTTATTTTAAACAGTTGTCTTGCAGAATGCTTGTTCAAAGAGGAATATATAGGGCACTGACATGAAGGACACAACACCTGCATAAGAGCTGATGAAGCCTGCTTGGAAACAGAGCTACATCCCTATTTCATACCAATGTATGATGGTGTTGCCCACTTATAAGACAGAGAGAAATTGCCTTTGTCTTGCTGTTGTACCTGTTAGAGTTCTTGTGAGCCTGTGACATTTAATTTCACATAAAACACACCATGYGATGTCTTTTATATCATGATCCAGGGACACACATGCCATTGAACAACACAAACGTACCTGGGCATGAGTCCTTGGGAAAGTGGAATTAGTACTGTTTCTAGCCGCAAACATGACAACCTTATCTTCCACTTCACACAGAAAGCTGAACTGAGTCAAAGACTTCAATCCTTTTCTTCAAAGACAGTGTAAAGCTTCCAGATAAAGACATGGTCCTGTTCTTCAAGAATACTGCTCACCTGTGTGGGAAAAGGACTATTTTCTAGGCTCACTTGCAGGAGATGGAGCCAATTCCCACTAGAACAAATTACCATCTTCAAATAAGGGCTTAGCATATGCCTCTTAAATGTCCCCTGAATATACACTAGTATGTACATGCTGAAATTTCCAGAGTTCCTCTTAAATTGTATGGCAATTTCCTCCCTAGCAGTGAATAATTGCAAGAGCAACAGAGTTGTTAATTATGCTGTGCACTTTGTTTCAAGCAAGTGCTCAAAGTTCCTGTGATTAGCACAGCACTGAGACCTGTTTGAAAGGAGAACCTTCTGGTGAACCTCCTGTCTTGATGAAGATCATCTTCTTCTCCGCTTACAGAGTGTCACTTACACTGGACAGAAACGTCCTGTCCAAGACAAACRTAGCATCTGTGCACATAATAATGAGGTTTCCTGTTTCTCCTTCATTTGCCTTGAACAGTGACCATGGGTGCTGGACRTGTGGTAGGACTTCTTCGTAGCAACTCCTTGACATTTCCACCTGTAACGTATTGTTATGAGTAACTACCATATTCTCTGTTAATTGGAAATAATCAGGAAGATGTTCAGGCCCAAGGTACCAGTTCATATCCCCTGTGCTAAACAAGTACCCAAAAAATGTGCCTAGCAGCTGCTTGCCAAATGCATCTGTAAATTCAAAAGCATATAATCTGAATCAAAGTAATTAGGCAAACTAATGGAAGAAAAGTCTACTTCGGGCTATTAAACACAGAGATAAGTCTTTTGATTCAGAAGATCTCTGAGCCATGCCTTTTTAGCTCAGGACTGGGAGGGTGCTGGGGTGCCTTTACTCCTCTTCTTACATTCGCCCTGGCTGGGGTGCGATGGGTGCCTGTCGCAGACAGCAGAGCAGGTTATTAGATACTTAGATTAACCTCCCTGTCTGTGAGTGCTGGGCTGGCTCTGCTTTCCTCTTCAGCTGAGACCTGTAAACATCCACCGAAGACCAAGTCTATTAGGATGACTCTGCAATGCAGAGATAGCAAAGGAGGGCAAGAGCCAACTCTCCAAGTGGACAAAAGCTTGTGCTCATAAGGAATATTATTTGGATACAAATCCATGTTACATAGTAAATTAAGTGAATGAAACACAGGATCCTTTTGATGAATCTTTTACTTTCAAGCATATGCACTGAAGCTCAATAGCAGTTTAGCACCATGCTCAGACTGCGATAACCAGCTTGGCGTGCAAGCCTTGAAGAGAATTTAGGACAGAAATATTTCTTTGACAAAGAAGAGTTTAGGAAGTAGTACCAATAATGGGTATCTTTCATATGCATCAAATAGAGATAAAAATAATATAAATAGTGGCAGTCAATGAGAAACAATTTTTTCAGTCTTCTACGTGCTAATACAAACTAATAAAACTGTATTTGAAAAGCAACAAGATAGTCTACATAGCAAAGTACAGCCAGGGAGTACCTGTGTAGTGTGCTAAGTCATTTTTAAGCACTATTTGAAGGGAAAAGAGGTAACCTCTAATCTGCTTATCCAGTGGCACGTGAGTGTGGATGTAAGCATGCTGAAGCTACGGAGATCCCTGGAGTTGTGACAATAAGAAGGGGACATATTATGTCCTGAAAGATCATAATATTCAAGAATTCTTTATTTTAAGTCTATTGGGGAAAAAAAATAAATGAGAATAGGTGAAAGGAAGTTTAGTGACTGCTAGATGAATGAAATTGTTTGCTTTATAAATGGTAAAAATTTGAATTTCCCAATGTTGTTCTGGACTGTGCTATTTGTTGCAGATGAGCTGACCTCAATTAAAGTAACTGAGCTGTGTGTGGATAGACTTGTCTGCTCACTACAAGTTTGCTGCAGGATTAGACTCATTATTTGAATTTCCAGATCTTCAACAGTACCGTGTTCATAACGTGTGAAAGCAAATTTAACTGATTTAATAGGGGAAAGCCTTTTTATAGCACTGACTTCTATGGACAAAAAGGGGTTTGCAATGCATTTGTTAAGATATTACACATGTAGAACAAAATTCCCCTGGCCTTTACTGAGCTTTGGATCAGGTCCTTGTTGCAAAAAAAAAAAAAAAAAAGAAAAAAAAAAGAAGCCAGATTATCACACAAGTACAATATTTAATCTCCAGATATTCTGCTTCAAACAGTGTAATTGAGTTCAATAGCTCCATGTTTATTATTATGGCCTATGCCTAGACATTAGCATAACGAAAAACATGGTGGGAAATGTCACACATACTCCCACGCACCTATGCAAATATAATTATAATTGCTCCTGTATTTCACAGTAGACCTTTTATGGGAATCATTATGCTTATTCTGTCTGAAAAAGATGTTATGTAAAAAATGTTTGAAATAGAACTTTGTTTTATTTAGCATTAAACAAACATGTCCAGCCAGGACTGTTGATACTACCTTGCCTATGCATACATACACATATATGTGTTTATGTATATCACACAACAAAGCTTACCTGCTAAACACAAACCTATACTTCAGCTACATGAAAAATGTTCTCACTAATCAGCATCCACTTGTTGCACCTCCCCTGAAAGGACCAAATCTCTCTTAAATGTACTGTTTCACGAGCATCCCTTCACACAACAGGCCTTTGCACAGCATTGTGAATTCATGGAGGAAATGAACTCATTCCATCCTCTCTATATATCTGCATGAAGCCTTGCACAATGGGGCTGTGATTTATTTGGGGCCCCTGSGTATGACTGCCATACAAGTAGTAACTAATAACAACAGACCACCAGAGATTGCTGAGATGCATTGGCTGTAAGGAAAAATAAAACCTGGTCCATAATAAGGGCATTCTACGTCTGGTTGTATGTATAAATATAGTTGAAATGATAGGGCTTGATGAAAATCTWCGGGGCACCTCCTCAGTCTCAATCTGACTTTTCAGACAACGGTAATAAAAATAAATTATTCTGTGATTTGTGGAAAAATGAGGAAGATTTAAGATTTCCACTAAAGACAACTCATTGAAATGGATCTATGAACTGCCGTTTTCTCTTTTCTTTTTTTCTTTTCTTTTCTTTTCTTTTCTTTTCTTTTCTTTTCTTTTCTTTTCTTTTCTTTTCTTTTCTTTTCTTTTTTCTTTTCTTTTCTTGTCTCTTTTCTTTTTTCTTTTCTTTTCTTTTTTCTTTTCTTCTTTCTTTTTTCCTTTCCTCTCTTTTCCTTTCTTTTCCTTTCTTTTCTTTTCTTCTTTCCTTTTCTTCTTTCTCTTGTTTTCCCTTCCTTTCGCTTCCTTTCTTTTCCCTTCCTTTCTCTTCTTTTTTTCCCCCCTTCTTTTCTTGTCTCTCCCGAATTTCCCATTTATGACAATTGGGCCCCAGCACTGGATCCTTCACTCTGTTACACCGCCTTGGACAAAGACTGGGTCCCATGGGGTGAGGGCTGTTATTCCTCCAGCGGGAGCAGGATGAGACCCGTGGGGCTGAGCAGCCCTGGCAAGGGTGCCGTGTTCTGCTTTTACCCGCTGATACCATCTGCGGTAAAACACACGGCTCCCCCAGCCTGCTTCAGGTGGGTAAAATTCCCAGGCAGCGGCCCAGGCAGGCGGAGGACGAGGCGGAGAGGAGCACGCCTGATGGATACTCCGGCGTTTGTGTGAAAAATTCTCAGGGAAAATTCTTTCTCTCTCTCTCAGGCCCCTAAACTCTTTGTGAATGGGGCCAGTGCAACATGTGGCCTTTCACCTCGCCCAAGAACCACTGCCAGACAGCCACACTCAGAGAATTGTTTGTTAATAGTCCAATTAGATAATTGCCATCTTTCACTCCTTTTGCTCTACATTTCCCATAAAGGAATGAATAAGGAGAGCAGCATGAAGAGGGCTTCTGCCCTGCAAGGTGACAAGAAGGACTGGAGCATGCTCTTTGCACAAGGCCATTTGCTTGAATTGAATCATTGTAGCCTAATCAATGGTCTTATTGGATTACTGGCTGTTGCGGTTCTCAAAGATATTGTAGCAGAGACAATGAAATAGCTAGAGTAAAACTTTTTTCTCCTTTAGTGGATCACGCAGTTGAGATTTTTCACGGGCTATCTCTCTCCCTCCCTCCCTCCCTCTCTCCCTCTCTCCCTCTTTCTCCCCCTCTCTGTTTCTCCCCCCTCCTGGATCCACTGCACACAAAGCTGGCTTTTTTTTTTTTTTCTTTTTTTTTTTTTTCAGTGAGCAGGCTCTGCGAATAGGTTCAGTGTTTGCGAAGGTGCAGAATTAGCACACACACATGCATGCACACATACACACACACACAGAGGGAGAAGCACAAAAAGCAAGTATCGGGACTGAAATAAGGAGAGGTAGGAGTTTAAGATGGCTGTCTGTGGGGAGATGTGTTAAGGAGGATTTCTGCTGGCCAAGATAACCTGCTTCCTTGGAGAGATCTGCTTGAAGGAAGAACTTTTTGTGTGTGTGTGTGCTGGGGATCTGTTTGTTTGTTTAGAATTCAGGGGGCTTTTTTTTTTTTTCACCCCCCTACAACTGCATTTTTCCAGCCCTTCCTAGCAGCTTTATTCAGATTTATTTGGCGTGCTTTGGAGAAAGCCACTATATAATCGGGAGGTCAAAGGCATACTGAAGAAAGTTAATAATGGCTGCTAATGGTGCTAACAATTCAGGGTGAATCTTGTCAAAAGTTTTTTTTTTTCCCCTCTCCCCCCCCCCTTTTTTTCCTCTCTCTCTTTTTTTTTTTTTTTTTTTTTTTTTTTTTTTTTTTTTTTTTTTTTTTTTTGTTTCCTGAAAGCAAGACCAATCATTTCAGTTTNTCAAAAGTTTTTTTTTTTCCCCTCTCCCCCCCCCCTTTTTTTCCTCTTTTTTTTTTTTTTTTTTTTTTTTTTTTTCTGGAAGTCTCAGTCTTTTGATTGTGTGTTTCCTGAAAGCAAGACCAATCATTTCAGTTTATTCACTGGCTAAACTCTACTTGATTGGGGACAAGCACACAAACCATCCATTACGATCTGATATATTATCCAAACAATTTAGTGTATTCATGAGGTAACCTAAATGTGGAGGCTGCAAAATTACCCGTAATCAATTGAAACAGCGAGTGCGCGTCCCTCTGTGTGTCTAACAACTACATGTCTCTGTAATAAGGCAGACATTAAATCATTTTAGAGTTGTACTGTTGAGTACCTGATCACTGGGCGCTCTGGGAAGCTGGACAGTCACATTAGGACGCTGGGACTGAGGAAGCCGCTGCTTTTCCAGTGGGATAAAACCCGACCTTCCTTACTCAAGGTGCTTTACAGATCCCCACCGATCTGACCCTAAGCCGTGCAATATCCAGCATAGACTTCGTCTTCTTCTTCTACTCTTCTATATTTTTTGTTGGTTTTTTGTTTTTATTGCACTACATGTTTGGGAAACAAGACAAAATGGACGTTAGATGCAGTTCAGAGACTGAAGCTAACCGGGTCTCGAAGAACGGACATAAAGAGGGCAAGGAAAGCAAAGGGTCTGAAGGAAATATTTCTACTTCTTTTTTGAAGGATCAGCAAGGGACTTTTTCTGCCTCTGCAGCTACGGAAGATTGTAATAAAAGTAAATCTAGTTCGGCTGATCCGGACTATTGCAGGAGGATCCTAGTTAGAGGTATGAGTTTGAGGTATTTCGCGAGGGTGGGGGAAGGTGAGCTCCGTTCACGCCCGGGAGATTTGTTTATTTTGTTGCTTTGCCTTTGGTCCGTCCCTGGGTTGAAGGACCTTCCTACGGCTCCGGGGGAGAGATCCCACAGCCCGGCCGGGCTGTGCCCTGCAGCCCCGCTCCAGCCCGGCTTTATTTCGGCGATTTTCCGCCAGCAGCTCAGGGGAAAGTTAAGCCGCGGCGGTTCCTCCCCGGCTTTGCCCCGCACCGGGCCAGCCCCCCGGTTTTATTTCTGCTTTGCAGCTTTCCCGGGGTGCCCGTGCCCGTGCCCGCAGGGAGCCCGCCGGGGCCAGCGCTCCCTCGGAGGGGCCACGGCTCTGCCCCGTCGGCCGGGCGCGCTCCTTCCGCGCCCGCGCATCCCGCCCGCCAGCAGCCGCTGCCGCGTACAATGGCGCGGGGCTGGGGTTCCCGCCCGGCTGGCGGAGCGGGCAGGAAGGTCCTCTGCGGAGGGCAGGGGTTCCCGCTGTCGCCCTCTCCCCGCGCCCACCATCCCAGCAGAAAGGGCTGTTTTTAAATAACCATCAGCCTTAAAAATCAACGGAGGAATGACAATGGGCTTTTACATTTTTGTTTTTAATAGTTATACGTTTTATTTTCCTCAACCCTCGTCTCCCTCCCAGGCTAAACTAATTAAATCGTTCTATTCCTACCCCCTCAGAAAAAAAAAAAAAAAATACCTGAAGAAATTTTAGTTTTATTAAGGTGCGTTTTGGGGGAGGAGGGAGCGAACAGAATCGGAACAAAATCAGTGCGAAGCAGGCCTTGTAAACAATAATTAATCCTTGCGCGACCGATTGACCCAGAGAGGGGTCGGACTAAAATGATGTGGTTGTCTCTGATTTAAAACGTACCGAAGAGGTAAAATTACGGAAAGCAAAGTTGGGAAGGTTTTAATGTAACATGAATCTGGCTCTAGCTTGACAGTCGTGTTAATAAGATTTGTCCCGCTTTCTTTCGGTTGGGGCTACCCGAAAAGTGAGGTTTCTGCGGGCTGTTTGGTGTCTTCTCCTGTTTGCCAAAACCCCAAAGCAGCGGCGGCGGCGATGCTTTCCCCGGGATGCTGGGTGGGCTGGAGGTGTCCCCAGATTCACGATGGGCAGTCAGCCAGCTCGGGGGCAGCGCTGCCTATGCCCTGAAAGCTCCTGCCTGCTTTTTTTCGCATAGGAAACTTGTTTTAAAAAAAAATATTARGGAGGTTTTATATTTTGGGGGGGCGGCTGGGTGTGTGTGGCGGCTTCCAGCAAGCCCTAATGCAGAGCCCAGGGGGAACAAAGAGTAGCCCTGCACTCGAGGCACAAAGCCCGGCCTAGAGGATCTCTCCCCAGCCTCCCAGAGGGGCCGTGGGTGATGCCGCAGTGTCGTACTGTCAGTGCAACATATTCAAGCCAATTTTTAAATGGGCTGAGGGGATTATTTCCAGAGCCCTGGGCCCACACTGCCCCCTCCTTCCTTCTCTGTTGGGTTTTTGGTTGGTTTTTTCCTTCCTTGGGTGTAGTGGCCAGGTGCAGTGCCGCAGTCTCAGGGACCCTGCTCCATCCTGATTCGGGTCTCGGTCTTGAAGGCGCTGGGGCGGCTCTTTCCCTCGGAAAAAATAAAAAAAAAAAAAAAAAAGAAAAAAGAAAAAAAAGAAAAAAAAAAAAAAAAAAAGATAGGAGGGTTGCCTGGGTGTAAAGCTGACTGCGCCTTTCTTTGCCAGATGCCAAAGGTTCAATCAGAGAGATTATTCTGCCTAAGGGGCTTGATCTGGACCGTCCCAAGCGGACCCGCACCTCCTTCACGGCCGAGCAGCTCTACCGCCTGGAGATGGAGTTCCAGCGCTGCCAGTACGTCGTGGGGCGGGAGCGCACCGAGCTCGCCCGCCAGCTCAATCTCTCCGAGACTCAGGTAGCCCCAGAGGGACGGGAGCCCCGGCTCCCCTGCCCTGCCCTGCCCTGCCCTGCCCTGCCCTGTCCTGCGCCGGTCCCCGGCTCCCTCCGCGGACCCCCCCTCCTGGCCCGGGCATCTCCGCTGCGCGCCGGGCCCCACGGGTGGGCCGGCCCCGCGGCCCTGCGCGCCTCTTGCGCGCCACCGCGCAGGCCCTGGGAGCTGTCGGGCAGGGGCGCGGGCCCGCTGGAGAGGCAGAGGCCACCCCCGAGGTGCCCACGCGTGTCCGGTCGGGGGGGGCCCGCTGCCTTGCCCCCGGGATGGAGCGGGGGGGTGCGTGGCTGAGGCGTCCCGGCGAGGGATCTATAACTATGTGCGGCCAGGGAAGGGGGAGCCCCGGAGGGGGGCTGCTGGCGGAAGCGGGGTCCCGCGGCCCTGCGTGTCCCCGCACACAGCCTCCGTGGGCTCTCCCGCGTGGGTCTGCACACGGAGAGGCCGCCCGGCCCAAGGGGTCCGCGGGAGCTTGGCCGCGAAGCCAAAGTCCTCCCTGGGCCGGGGCGCGGCCCCCCACTACCGCAGGCCCGCGGGGAGCCGCCCTGGCCCCGCCGGGGCTCGGTGCCCCCGACTCTGCGGTGCCGGTGCCGGCTGCCCCCGGCGCGGAGGTGCGCTGCCRGGGAGCAGCGAGGAGAGGCCCAGCCGCTCCCACCCCGCAGCAAGCGGAAAATAGCTGCAAAAATCCGGGGGGGAAGAGGTTGGCACCTTCCCCTGGGGGCGGCTGGGTTAGAGACGTTTGGTGTGAGCGCTCTTTCCTGGGTACAAGAGATCCGGGGACGGGACTGAAGTTTGGGCCGTATTTTGAGTCCTTGTATTTTCGAGGGGGGAGAATCGCCCCTCCATCCCGCAGAGCAGAGCGGCCGTGGGCCGGGGGCGGTCAGGCGGGTTAAAACTATGCGAGAGTGCGGGGAAGCATCTAAAAAGACCAAACTTCTGAAAGCCGGTTTCATATTTCTGCAAAATATCATACAACAATAAATTCCCCTGACAGGCTAATTAGCTTTTTTCTTTCCCCTGCCGGATAGGAATGACAAGTTCAATAGCTCGTAGGTTACAGAAACCGCCATGGTTGTTTTTTGTTTTGTTTTGGGTTGGGTTTTTTTTTTAGAGGTGCTTCCAGGATTCCTTTTTAAAGTTAAATACTGTTTAAAATGGGTGGGAAGGGGAGAGAGACTGTCCAGGCCGGGAGATTGGGAAAGAAGCGCAGAGCTGTTGTTACACCCAGGAAAGGCTGCTGGACCTGCGCGGGCAGCAGCGGCGGTGGCAGCGTGCGGGGTCCCTGGGAGCGGGGCGAGGGGGGCGGTCGCCGCCGCCGGGCCGCCGTGCGCGGTGCTGGGGGCCGCGGTCCGGCCCGCGGGCGCGCCGGGGCTCCGGCTGAGCTAGCTTAGAATAAAGCRCTGTGGAAAGTGCTGGAGAGAACTACTGGCGTACAGTAAAATAGGATAAAGTGAGACGGACCAGATGAAAGATACGGTGCGATAAGAAGAGCCAAGGGCTCCCGGATTCCCCCCTGCTCCCCGCGGGCGCACCCCGAAACGGGGAGCAGCCAGACTGGGGTGTGTGTGTCGCTTTGTGCGTTTTTCAAACGCTCCCCGTTAACAAGTGCCTGGCTGGAGCCCTCCCGCCCTCCCCCGCAGCCTTCCCCCCTCTGCCCCGCGGAGCCGTGCCGGGGTCCCGGGGCACCTGGCGGGGGGCGCCCGTCCCTCCCCGCCCCGCTGACCCTGCCTCTCTCCCCGGCCTGCAGGTCAAGGTCTGGTTCCAGAACCGGCGCACCAAGCAGAAAAAGGACCAGGGCAAGGACTCCGAGCTGCGGTCGGTGGTGTCCGAGACCGCCGCCACCTGCAGCGTCCTGCGGCTGCTGGAGCAAGGCCGGCTGCTCTCCCCGCCGGGGCTGCCCGGCCTCCTGCCGCCCTGCGCCACCGGAGCCCTGGGCTCGGCGCTGCGCGGGCCCGGCCTGGCTGCGGGCAGCGGCAGCGCGGCGGCGGCGGCGGCGGCGGCGGCGGCGGCGGCGGCGGCGGCGGCGGCGGCGGCTCCCGCCGGCGGCTCCCCGCACCCGCCGGCCGCCGGCAGCGCGGCGGGGCCCCCCCCGCCGGCAGCGCTGCACGGAGCGGCCGCCGCCGGGCACGGGCTGTTCGGGCTGCCGGTGCCCGCGCTGCTGGGCTCGGTGGCCGGGCGGCTCTCCTCCGCGCCCCTGGCCGTGGCCGGCTCGCTGGCGGGCAACTTGCAGGAACTGTCGGCCCGCTACCTGAGCTCGTCCGCCTTCGAGCCCTACTCCCGGACCAACAATAAAGAAAGCGCTGAGAAAAAAGCACTGGACTGACTCTAAGTAACTTCCCCCTATTTATATTTATAGTCTCTATTTGTGGCGGTATTTATGGGACGGGCGGCGCGGCGGCCTGCCGGCAGCCCCCTCCCTCGCCGCCGCCTCCAAGCCCCGCGGCGCGGTTCCCTCCGCGGGCCGGGGCGGAGCGGAGCGGAGCGGGGGCCGGGGCGGAGCGGGGGCCCGGCACCCGCGGGGCCAGGCGAGGCGGCGGCCGGGGCCGGGGCGAGGCGAGGGGGCTGCGGGCACCTCCCCGGAGCCCGGCGGGAGCGGGGCAGCCCCCGCGGCTCTCCCTGCCCCGCCGGCCCGGGGGTCCGTCTGTCCGTTCGGGGGGGTTTGTCTGTCTGTTCGTTTGCTTTGACACCGCTAGGAAAGGGACGGAGAGGGAGAGCGGACGGGGTGCGGTTTGGCCGGGCTCTTTGGATGGCTTTAGCCAATGCCAAGCGAGGGAGAAGGATTTTGGAGAGAGGAAGATGGAGCTGCCAGGTGATGCCCGGGTGTTTTTTTCCCCTCAGACTTCAGTGACTCCTAAGCACAAAGGTTTGGGGGCTCCACCTGTGGCCCCCGTTTCACCCACACTCACTGCACTACAGTCCCCGGGTGACGTCCTTGCCGTTTGCCCTTAACAACAGCCAGGAAAACGTCCAGCAACTTTTCTTTTTCACGATAAGTCTCGAATGTGGGAAGGGCCGGAACGGACTGCCTTGAAAATGCACGCACGAAGCGGGGAGACAGAAACCAGTGGCTGCAGAGATTTTGAATAAAACTGTCTCTCCCTTCCAGATAACACAACGCCCCTTTTTTTTTTTTTTTTTTTTTTTTCGCATTCCCACGGGCCAGTCCTGCGGACCTTATCTGCAAAAGCAAATCTGCAGATAAATAATGGAAGTCGCGACTCGATTTGCATCCAGAACTGTTGCGATGGTAATTTTTCTTTTTTTTTTTTTTTTTTTCCCCCTATTTTATTTTTCCAAATAATTTCAATGCGCATCTAAATAAAAAAAAAATCTTTAGCCTTCCTTCCTCCTAAAATAACCCTCTCGTATATCGCTCACACTTCATTTAAAACGAACGTAAAATACAAAAAGCGTATCTTATGTTGTTATTTTTGTACTTTAAAATACATCTATGTAACAATCTTTTTTTTTTTTTTTCTTCCTTCATAATTCTTACTGCTATTTTCTCCACAAACATATGTATTTCATCTTCTAGTATTCCGGATCGAATATTTCCTGTTCAATTTCGGTACTTGAATTTGCCAGAAAAGGGATGCTGTACTTAGCTAGTTCTTTGGAAAAAAAATAATTTCTTTACTTTGGTTTTAAGTTTCTTTTTTTTTCTTTAAACTTTAACACATGGCGTTTACAAACTGTATAAATACGTGCCACCAACTGTAACCAAAAAAAAAAAAATTTACAAAAAGTGGAATGGTTGCTGTAGTATATAGAATTAATTATAGACCAGAACTGGACAGAAGGAGCTGGACAGAAAGAAAATAGTAATTTTATTGTAAATTATTTACGTCTGAAGTTTCTAGGCAACTAGTCGGAAAAAAAAAAGAATGAATTGAGCGCTGAGCCCTTGCTACTAACTTTTGTTCTGAATGTTTTGGATATTTGGATGTTTTGTATTTATGTGGTGAGAGTGAAATATATTATATCTATATGATGACGGAATTAGGTGTATTTTCGTCTTATATTCGTAACACCCAAATTACCTTCGTCTAATACATGCACTGCCAAAAAAAAATAATCCTATCCCTACGTAACCCTCCCAATTTTTTTTTTTTTTAATTTTATTTTTAATTTTGAAGCAGGGGGTTGTGAAGTCCATTTCATGGAGCGGGATCTTTTCTTTTCCTGGGGCAGTTTGGGGCATTCCCGGTCCCCTCCCCGGCTCCGATCCAGCCCGGCACCAGCCCTCGAAGGGTTTCCCGGCCCCGCGGGCCCGATCCCCCGCTCGTGCCCGTGGCCGGGCCGGCGCGGCGCGGCCCTCCGTGGGGAGGCGAGCCGGGTGCCCAGCCTGCCCGTGTGCCACCGCCGGGCTCCGCCGCCCCGGCGCGGGGGGCTGCTTGCCTCCGCACCGCTTCTGCTCACAGCGGGTGCCGGGCCTGGCAGGCACTTAGGGATGCACATACATGTGTGCATATCTATGCAAGCATATACAAATATACATACATATATATGAATATATATATGCTTGCATGCATAAATATGGATATTTATATTTATTTTCTAAACAGCTCCTGCTTCCATCCTGTCTGGCAGCCCAGCCCCGAGAGTCCTTTGCCGGGAAGCCGGCGCGGGGCAGAACCCATGTTTTTCAGGAGCCCCCCCGAGGCCCTGGCTGCTCCAGGGCTGCAGCGAGGCGTCAAACTGCGGCTCCCCAGGCCAAGCTGCCTGCGGCACCATGGCACCTGCCCACCCCGCGGCTTCCCCCCGGCCACGGGTCCCCAGTGTGGCCTCCGCTGGGCTTTGCCGTCCCAGCCCAGGGCAGATGCACTGCTCAAGATTAGGAGGGAAGGATGTGGTGGCAATGGTGATATGTTTTTTCTTTTAAGTGTGTAGAAATGATCTGGGGAAGGGCAACCTGAGTGAAGAAGGGGATCGCAGGTGACATTTGAAAAGGTGACATTGAAACTGCTGGTCAAGACTGAAAAACTTCAAGGGGAGGGGAGGGGAAGCAACGTTAAAAAGAAAAGAGCTGAGTGTGGCAAAACAGATCTGCCAGGGAGACCCTGGGGGAGAGGATAGTTTTTGGTTTCTGCCTTGCCTGCATGGACTGCACAGCATCGCCCGCAACTGGACAGAGAGGAGCCCTGGCCTGGCTTGCCTTTGCCAAGGAGGCAATCGCCACTGCTCAACCTTCCCCGGGCTGCCCTGCCCTGTGTGGGGCTGTCCTGCRTAATGAATTTGCCCTGTCCCACAGGGACCTCTCTGCTGTTGAGATGGGGCCACTTCATTGCCCAAATCTGCTGCTGCACTGTGACCCACGGGGAACAGCAGCATGATTGTGTCCTGCCAGAGCTGTCTCAGGTGCCTTAATCTAAAAAAAGGATTTCTCTGCTATTCTGTTTTCTTAACCGGAGACAGTAGCGGGGCTCCTGCCCTCTCACACAAGCACTGTGAGGCCCCTTTTCCCTGGTAGCTGACCTGACCTGCAGCCCCAGGGCTGGAGCCATGGTCAGTGTAAGCTCTTTGCTCCTCACCTAAGGCAATTTAAACCAGTGTCAAGCTGAATTGCCCACACTACAGCAGAAATCCTTATTTTACAGCTCTGCAGCCCTCCTCAGTAGAAGAGCTAGACATTTTTATTCCTATTCCTATTATTATTAATTATTTCTGAATATTTCCAAATAAGGATGTGCCCTGAGGTGTGAAGGGATCTTGTCTAAGAATTCAGGTAAAATAAATCCTTCAAGATATTATTCATTTTTTTTCTGTCTCCTTCAAATTCCACCTGTCCCACTGCTGTACCAGAGGCTGCTTCTGGGCTGGGGGTAGAGCAAAAGCCAGAGACTCTCCACTCCCATGCAGGGTTATCACAGTCCTGTTTCAGTCTCTGCTTGCGGCTCAGGTCAAAACCTTGGACCCCAACAGGGAGGGAGGCAATTTGTTGTTTCCTTTGAAACTTCCAGTATCTCAAATGCATGGGGTTCCTGGGTGCCTAAGCCCCCTCCTTTCTAGAGGAGAAAAAATTAAAACATGTTCATCTGATTTCTGTAAAAGGGGGAGGGAATACCACCTGTAGCTCTGTCGCTGCATAGGACAAGTTAAAAATCACATATATGCACACCCATATATACAGTGAGCCTGAATCAAAAAACTGCTTATAAATAATAGTCCCATTTCTTTTTTGCCAACTCCATCAAAGCTGTTCTGAAGCTGTGTGCTGCACAGACACACTGCTTGCTATTTTTCACTGAAACGCTGACTTTCATTCTACTGGAGCAATGAACACAAACCACCTTCCTGAAACTACTGGCTGCTGAAAGGTTTTGTTGCGTTTCATGCGGTATCGTTATTTGTGCCCATCACTGCGGCATCTGAGCTCAAATTGAGGAATATTGGGCTCATGCAGAGCCAGCATGTGTGAGTGTGAGAGGCGGGAATATTTAGTAGGAAAGCAAATAAACAAAACATAAATCTATCTCCGGCATGATTTTTTAAAGGCAATCTTGAAAGTATTTCTGTGGCAGGCAGACTTCCTCAAACTTTCCTTTAGCAGCAGCTACACGTAGGACTTAGGGTGGGCAAGCAATAACAAAGACTGAGGGCAGCGTGGATTATTTCAGTTTGTTCAGCTGAACCCAAGGAATATTTTCACAGGTACATGGACAGAGTGTCTGGTCCTGTGGCTCTCAGGAAGGCAAAACCCCCAGGATCACCCAGGGTGAAYGCAAAACAATGTTAGCCAGGTCCATGTAGGGAAAAGAGGAATTAGTCTATTTAGAGGATTTTTTCAAAAGCATTTGCCCACCCACTTAACATAGGCCCTGCTTTATTTGCTGCTCCTCCATATCCCTCATGCCAGGGATTAGTGCAGCCTCTGACCACTTTGTCTCCATTTGCAACCCTGTCATCAGACCAAGATACATGACCTTGTGACATGTAAAAAAGCACACGAGGTCCCTGATTAACTTCAGAGTACTTTATTTCTTCAGAGAAAAGAAAAACACTTCAAAAGAATAACTCTTGAACAGAATCAAGTCACAGTCACTGGCAAGTGTTTAACAAAATTACCAGGGAAGCTAAAGTGAAATCCATCGTTGTGATGCTGTCTATGTAGCAGCCGTAATATAAACTGTGACCCCGGACTGCATCCGTGGTCCAGAGTGCTGGCTGGCAGAAGCCGACTTAAGACTTTTCTGACTCAGATGTAAGAACTCTCTAATAAGCAGTTTACCCCTCACCTTGCTGCTTCTAATAATTACTGAGAAACTTAAGTGCAGTGTTTATTATCTTTCTATACGTAGTTGTTACTGTTAATGCTATTCTTCATATCTGTGTGAGCAACTGATTCTAATTTGAATATTGTCTTAAACATTTCTAGTGGAGTGAGTTCCACAATCAATCATATATAGAACAAAAATTATTACATTTTGCATGTTCATTTTCTACTTCTTATTAACATGAGTAGTCCCAAGTTCTGTCATTAGAAGCAGCAGAACAGACGTTCCCAAGCTACCTGCTGCAACCACGTCCTTTTTAATTCTCTTTTACCACGTTACCTCTTCTTCGTCTCCTTTCTACATGAACAATCAAAATCCTTTCAACTTTTCATACACAGTTCTTGCAAACTGCACTTAATATAACTGTTTGCCAAGAGGTGCTGCCTTTTCTTTCTTATTCTCCCTGTGAAAAAACAAAGTAATAAATTCCCAGAGCCTTTTTCTCTTCAGCTATCTGCAGCCCATTCTTCTGTTTGATCCCCCTGCTGTGAGCAACGATGAAAACATCGCACCAGTAAGGATTCGCCCAGAATACAAACCGTTACCTGACATGTGGTGTTACGGCCAACGCAAGAAGACTGGATCGCAGGCCTCATCTGCCGAGTTGCCACAGCCTGGGTGAATGAAATGTGTTTTCTGTATTTCAGCTGAGACCACCAGCCAAGGAATCAGATGTAGCAGCAGACAAATAACACAGCCCAATCCACACAAGGCTGGTCCACAAAGTTTGTCACGTAACAGGGTACATCTACCTGGTAGAAACCTCTTCTTACAACCCAGCAGCACATCACCAAAGGTGCATGAAAAACAGACTGTGAGATTGACTGAAAACCAAAGGGAAACTGATTTTTCAATTCTGTCCCAAAAAGAAAAGAAAATGAATGCTAACATGAATTTGAATTGTTTCTAAGGTGGGTATCCCTTACATATTCAGTGTTTCTCTTTCTATTAGCCTGGCTGCACAGGGATGAATCCAGAGAAAATTTTGCAAGGGAAACCTCTTGGAGTTCTTGTTCTTTTAAATTCCCTTCCACAATATTGTTTGTCTTATTTTAGTGCACAGAAAAGACGGGGAGTAGAACGAAACTCATGCAGGCAAGTCAGGAGCTGTGGCTTCAGGGATTCAGGCTGGACATTGGGAAGGACGCCAGCCAGAACAGAGAGAGAGACGAGGAAGGCTACTGAGACCACACCTGGGAAAAAGTTGGAGATAACCATATGAAAGGTCAAATGAAAGAAGTCCTCACCCTGGCTACAAAAATGAAGTCAGAGAGCGAAGCAAGTGAAGGACAAAATGGTGWGTGTACAGAAGCATGGAAGGATGACCTCATGGCTTAGCCCCTAACCTGAAATTAAGAAGAGGAGACCAGTTCTTGTTTCTACCAGAATTTCTGTCTGATCCTAAGATTATTGTTAGTCATTGGTCAGTGAGTTTCTTGCTGTTCTTCCTCTGAAATGGGAATAGTGATACTCATCTAAACCTACGCAGAAGGAGGTATCAGTGTATACTCTTGCTCCAATGAAGGTGAGGCAAAATTGTGACCAAAAATTTAACAGCCACCATAGTCAACTCCAATTCGCGGTTTGCAGTCATTCCCTCTCATTAGCCCTGATCTTTCTTCCTTTCCCTCTTTTCCTGCCTGGTCTCTTTAATTTAAACCTCTAAACTGTGCTACTACTAGATGGTCATAATCTCTTTGAGGCCTCTGAGCATAAATTTTCATAAACCAAATCCTAAATGGAAATCAGAAGCAGGCAGGAGAATAAAGTATTTGTTGCCATAAAGAGCTAAGGAGGGATAAATAGGCAATCCAAGGCATCCTGAGTGCACACTCCAAGATAATCTCTATACTTCTCTGGACACAGCATTGCGAACATCCTCAAGATCAGCTGATTACTGAGATGAATTAGTAAATAAGAACCCATTTCATCAGGTGTTGAGGTGGACTTTAATTGTGCTCAAGCTCCAAATACGAAACTTTATACCATGGCCACAGCTGTTAAAACAACAGAGCCTTATGGAAACAGTCTTGGATTACTGGCCCCATGGAGTGAAACATTTTTAATGAAAGGGATTATGCTTATTATTTCCTAGTGCCTTGTGTCTTCTTAGATATTCTTACTGTCATTATTATTATTTACCAAGAGAACTGATATTTACTCCCACTTAAACGTGTTCACATGCATATTTAATACTTTCCTCCATTGGCATGGTTCTAATATGGTCTTAGGGAAAATAGTGTGAGATACATGAATCAGTTGCCCTTTATTAAATCTAAGATCCTAAGAAACTTGGCCTGTTTGCTTCTCTCCCACTTGCCAGTTCTCCTATTGCCTTTCCCTGATGAAATCAGATCCCTTGTCACGTAGAGTTTAAATGGTGTTTTGTGAGAAGATGGTCTCCACAGATGATATCGATAATTACTGCCTTCAGTCTTAGTATAGGTCATTTGTGTTCAGAATAACTTTTCTTTTTCATTAGAAGAGCCAAGTGGGGGAAAATCCAGGGAATTGATTTAAACTTTTAAGCATGGAATTTATCTATTGCAAAGGGAAAGCGTCAGTCATATAAGCTATATTTCCAATTCATATATTAGTCTGTATTTCATTTCCAGTTTGAGCTCCTGAAGTTTCTATCCAGGAAGGTCTGTGGTAGTCAGACTTAGTGGCAAAGCTCCTCCAGGGAAATGCCTTGCACTGTATGCACAGACCTTCGCAGAAGCAAGGTCTAAGATGTATACATAAAAGAAGAAATGGCCATCTAATCAGGCAGTAGAAACTTTTCAATGGCACATCTTGAATTTCTAAGAAGTATGTTCAATGCTGAGACCAAATATGTGAAAGTTATTTGAGGAGACTGGATTAATGGGGAAAAGATGAAACTCAATGAATATAGTATTTTTTATAAAACTGTTTCAAAAAACAAGTAAAGAAGAAATATTTTCATTCTGATGGAAGATGCCCAAATCCTGCTACTCAGAATATGTCTCTAGAAATCTCTTCCTGCGAATAGGAGTTTTGAGTATGTATTTACCTTTTGTGGGCTCTGGGGACAGTAAGTACTGTTTCTGTGATGGGATGGTGTTACTGTCTCAAAACTTCTTCATGAGCCAAACCGTGCATCCGTCTGGATATAATTCATATGAAACCTAAGGTTTGAGCTTTATCTCTGTCTTGTTATCTATAACTAAGACAAATTTTCTAATGTTCTAGCTAAATWTCTGTATGTTATTTTTGGCCAGTCAGACACATGACTCTAAGTGGAAAGATTCAACGCAACACTCCAGAGCACCAGCTGAGCCAATGAGGCCTCAAGGCATAATAATTTCAGACAAAGGCTACCATCTTTTTCTGCAAGAGTGCCCTGAGCACCAGTGATGAT
Organism: Phoebastria nigripes; assembly: GCA_035582835.1. Lineage (NCBI taxonomy): Eukaryota > Metazoa > Chordata > Aves > Procellariiformes > Diomedeidae > Phoebastria > Phoebastria nigripes. Next base: position 743,098 of record JAYKAV010001964.1, on the reverse strand, counting down.
ACAAAACCAGGCAGAGCCTTTTCCTAACCCAGGGCTGAGAGCTGACAACGTATCCGTGGCCTGCCRGCTCTGCTGGCCACTGGCGCCGGCACAACGGGAGCACCACTGGTGCATGTCCTCCCTTCCCCTGGGCCACTCTATGATCTCAGGAACTTCTGTTAGGCCTTAGCCATTGTGTAATGAGTTGGGCGGTTGAGCGTCCCTTGACCGTACCAGGCACTCTTGCATGGCTAAGGTGGGGAGCAGCACTAACCGTACCAGGAACACCGGCTGCCTAATCAAGGTAGGGAATGAGAGCAGGGGGAACAATACCATAATTAATATCCCTGATCACCCCGGATAGTGGCCAGGATGGAAAGTTACTGATGACTAAAGCCAATCATCTTGCAAACCTATAAACAGTGCTCCCAGGCGAGACCCTTTGAACTCTCCTGGACCRCAGCGGGCTGTGCCCAGAATCTCCCTCTGARTGGGACGCCTCTCAGAGTTTGCAAACTCTCGAGTTTGTGATATTCGGAGGACTGTCGGGACCTGGGCTGAAACACTCCTTGGCCGAGACACTCCTCAAGGTTCAACCCTTCGCCCATTGAGAAATGTCAAGACATTTAGCGTGAGTATTTCACAACATTTGAGGGAAATTTTTAACAGGTACCTTTATCCAGCTTTAAGCCTTTATAAATTTATCTAGATTTAGGCCTTTATAGATCTATCTAGCTTTGGGCCCTTATGTGTGATGTGTGTGTGTGTTTGTGTGTATTGATTTAGACAATCAGTAATAAACATAATCTGTAATCAAGTCACTTTAGTAATTGCGGTAAACTTGATTAACTCACTTTGTAACTGCTAAATTAGTCAATGATTAAGTGCTGTTAAAATCTTATGATTTACTTTAAAACTGTGAATGGACTTTAGGTTGCTGCTAAATACCTATAATCCCTTAGGCATAAACCCTTGACCAGGTCTGAGACTAGGGGTAGATCCAGCTGCACCTAGACTCCTCTCTGAGAAGGAGTTTAGAAAGCAAGGGGGTCCTCTCTGAACCTTGTGACTCAACGGGAGGATTTCCCTATTTCTTGAATTTCTCCTATTAGATATAAACTATTGCCCAAGTCTGAGAACTAGGGGTAGATCCAGCTGCACGTAGGGTCCTCTCTGAGAAGGAGTTTAGAGAGCAAGGAGGTCTACTCTGAACCTCGTGACTCAACAGGAGGGTCTCCTTTTCCCTTTTTGTATTAGACACAAACCATTGTCCAAGTCTGAGACTAAGATTGTATCCAGCCGGGTCTTCTCTGAACCTCTTGACCCAACGGGAGGGTCTTCCTTACCCTTTTTGTCCTCAAACTCTGTATAAATCATTCCAACTCAATTCTGACACGATTTTCCCTGTGTATGCTTAATCCATGTAATAAGTAATAGAGTGAACCTTGCCATCGAGTTCTGTTAAGTCGCGCTTTTATAAATTTCTATTAAAATCACTTTTTGCTGATACCTTTGCCGGTGACTCTTTAAGCGGCCACAAAACCACTCATTCGTGACACCCTTCCATTTTCTCACAGGGAGAAACCGCTCCTACAGGGCGCTGCGGAGCCAAGCCACGCTSGGAAGGTCCATCTCTGGGGCCACGGAAGATTTGGGGACTTCCCCCGCCGGCAGCAGAGGGCGGGCGGCTGGGCGGCAGGGCCGGGGCCGCGGGGGCGCCGCCCGGGGC